>VMBQ01006381.1:43927-66225 GCA_007657795.1 Dreissena rostriformis | reverse complement strand
ATCGAGTATGCTCTGTATTTACTGAGGGCTCCTTTATTCAGCATCGATGTAGTTACTAGACAAATGAAGCTGAACTTTGACACATCTTCATAATAAGGTTTGTTGTTAACCCTTTGCATGCTGGGTAATTTGTCGTCTGCTAAAATGTCGTCTGCTGAATTTCTAAAATTAGCATTTTCTTCGATTTTTTTCAAAGAATACTATCAGAATAGCAAACAGTTTGGATCCTGATGAGACGCCACGTTCTGTGGCGTCTCATCTGGATCCAAACTGTTTGCAAAAACCTTCAAAATCCGGTTCCAGCACTCAAAGGGTTAAGGTCCATTGAAAAACATGGCCTTCTCTGGGCAGGGCAGTTTTCCTTATATGGCTAGAATAGAAACCTTGTTAACATTCAAGAAAATCTTAATTTTTTGTCCAATCTTCGTAAAATTTGGTCAGAACATTTGTTGATATGATACCTCATATGAGTTCAAGATGGTTCTGGTTTGATTAAAAACATGCAAAAGATATTATTTTGTTCTATTGTCGAGTAAAATATTACTACCAGATGGTGGGGCAGTTTTTCTTGTGTGACTTTATTTAAATATTGTGAACTCGCAAGAAATCATACTTTTACTAATCGTCATGTTACTTTCTCAGAAATGTTGTTTTAATCAAATCATAAATTTATAGGGAGAGTTTAACCATTTTCCAAAATACTTGGCAGCCATGAGATGATGTAGATTTCTTGGTATGACATGATAGTATGTTTACCAGATTTTCATTTAATTATTTCAAGACTGTCGACCAACCAGATACCTTCTTCTTTGCCCAATTATCAAATTTGGACAGCAAATGTATTTCAAAGGGGATCAGATCAATAAATTGTATTTGGCCGTCAGGTGAGCGCGGCAGGGCTTTTTGGCCCTCTTGTTATCTTTTTAAAAATCTATCCCAAATAAGTTGTGTTCTGAGGAAACTGGCTATAATGCATGTGCGTAAAGTGTCGTCCCAGATAAGCCTGTGCAGTCCGCACAGGCTATCCGGGATGACACTTTCCGCCTTAACTGGATTTTGGCTAAGAAGAGACATCATCTAAACCAAAATTTTTATTAAAGCGGAAATTGTCGTCCCTGATTAGCCTGTGCGGACNAGTATTCTTTCAATAAAAATCGAAGAAAATGCTAATTGTAGAAATTCAGCAGACGAAATTTTAGCAGAGGACAAATTTCCCAGCATGCAAATTTCCTGACCTTATGATTTACCATTTACTGTTCTCAATTTTACAGATTTCAAAAAGTCTTTTGGACCACCTCTTGACAATCGTGATATGTCGACTGGAAATAATTCTGAGACATATAATGAGGATACTGAAATACAGACAGACAAAAATGCAACGGAGAATATCAATAATTCAGGACCAACTATCAGCCTAGTGGAAGGCACAATGAGCACGACTGATGTGAAAGTGGAACCAATGGATCTTGCACCTCAAAATTCTAGTAAGTAGATTCTTGTCCTCATTTCCAGAATGTGTGGTTGTCTTTTAAAACATGTAGTGACTATAATAACTCGATGAATACATGTAGTATAGGGAAACATTGTGAACACAATATAATTCACAATCCTTTGCCCAATCATCAAGATAATTGCTCGTTACATTTGTTCTAATATTATCTTGGGATATTTTGATAATGATTCTTGTCTGTCGAAAATAATTGGTGCATGCAGGAGATGGTGTAGATTTTTTAAGGTAAGCATCCTAGGGCCTTTTGGTCCTATTGTTAAAAAAAGCCCCAATTCTCTAAAACATGATATTAACTTTAGTAAACACCTGACTCCAGACGGGATGTATTATAGGAACACCTTTGGCTGATGGGCGGCTTGTTGAGGGGGTGGCACATTCATGGTTTCTGCTGTTGTTTCAGCTCTCGTAACTAATACACTTATCAACGAACCTTCACCAAACTTTCCAGATGTGTTTGTTCCCCTAAAATGGAAGTCAAGTTTGATAACCAGCTAAAAAGAATATGGCTTCCCATGGGGTCCACTTTTAACCATGACTATTTATTTCTGTCCATTACCTTGTTCACGCTTAAGTAAAGAAAACCAGGGACTATTTCTCTGTTATTCAACCTCTACTTATTCAAAGCCCTTAATCCTTCAACAGATGTTCTCTCACCAACAAGTTTTCAGTGCTTACTTTTAGGATCAAACAATCATGTCCAGCTTTTTAAATACATGTAGTATACTTAATGAATAAGAAAAAATCAGACATAATCCATCAAATGTTTTTGTTGGGTATCTTTTTTTTTGTAGACCCAATTCTAGTATCATACAAGTAATAATACACACCACAGAGGGCCTCTTCAAAATTAAATTGACCGACCAGTCAGCCCAATTTTTATGCCCCCCCTTCGAAGAAGAGGGGGTATATTGCTTTGCACATGTCGGTCTGTCGGTCGGTCTGTCTGTCGGTCTGTCCACAAANTGGTATCTGCATTTTTAAGGTAATCAATATGAAAGGACCTCTGATAAAATGTTAAACAATTCATGATGGATTTGCTACAGACTTTTCAGGAGATCGCTTTAAAAATTACACTCACAATTATTATTTGACTAATTTATAAACATAACATAACATAACATTTTAAAAATTTAAATACATTTAATGGAAAAAAACAACACTTTCTACTGTTCATGAATTCAATTGTAATAGACAGTTTAAAGGTTAATATTATTTTAAACATTTAAATTACAATGACAATAACAAATGATAATATAATTGCATGTCGCAAGTACAATTATAATAAGACGATAGCATTGATTTGTCCAATGTATCATATATGTCAGATCTAATGTATCATGTATGTCAGATCTAATGTATCATGTATGTCAGATCCAATGTATCATGTATGTCAGATCTAATGTATCATGTATTTCAGATCCAATGTATCATGTATGTCAGATCTAATGTATCATGTATGTCAGATCTAATGCTAGCGTTGATTTGTCCAATGTATCATGTATGTCAGATCTAATGCTGGCGTTGATTTGTCCAATGTATCATGTATGTCAGATCTAATGCTTTTCAAGGTAATTATTTGAGCCTCGTTCTGGGAAAACTGGACTTAATGCATCTGCATAAAGTGGCCTCCCAGATTAGCCGGTGTAGTCTGCTAAGGCTAATAAGGGACAACACTTTCCGCGAAAAATTGGATTTTTGTTTAGTACTAGTAGGGACTTTTTTTAAACCAACAATTTCGTAATAGCAACTGAACAGGCTAATATGGGATGACACTTTACGCACATGCATGAAGCCCAGTTTATCCAAAACGGGGCTTATTAGCGTTTTTTCTTCTAAAACTAGATTTATAAACAAAAACCGGGGTCCTTTCTGTGAGCGGTACGCAGACATTAAATGGGACTCTCAGACATGCAAGATGAATTTGAAGTGGCATTTGCTTCCAGAACAGGAGAAGAAGGTATGCTTGTCTTTATCGGTCAGCTTTCGGTCTTCAAACAAATTTTTTTAACAGAAATATTTTGATTTTCTGATATTTAAATTGGCATATGCTTTTAAAAATTATAAATACTATGTTGAAATAAAGACATGAGAGTTATCAATGCATTTGATAATATTATTTATAACAATATTTCTGCATTACTAACGGGAATATTTGCAATACAGTTTGAGTCATTCTTTTGCAGCTCTATGGCAATTCTCAATAAATTGTTTGATAAAGCCTTTTTTCTTTAAAAAAGTGTACCTTCCCACAAAAATATCGACCGCAATCTGAAAAATGCCAAAAATGTGTGTGTTTTAGGTTTTATAAAAAATGTTAATTTGTATGTGTGTTAGTTTTTCGGTTGTTTTGGCAGTCTGTCAAAATTAAATGTTTTATGTTGATTTTTTCCTAGAAATATTTGGATGCTGCACAGGAAGACAATACTCGCTATAGCTGTGAAATCGTAGACTCCAAGGGAACAGACTCATATGCAGCTAATCAGAATCAGTTGAAACCCCTGGAAAAGATGCTGTCATTTGATGGTATTTCCAGCCATATACAGTTTGATTTCCTAATGATAATTAAAATATATTTATAGTCAAATTTCTTGGAAAAGTCAAGATTCTTGTNCCACCACCACCACCACCACTGCTTCCACCACCACCACCACCGCTGCCGCTGCGAAAATAAAAAAGCAGTAACTTCTTAATATATAAAGTTGGGATAGAGGTTTTGGCTTTTGCACAGTTATAGTGTATATCATACCGCTAGATTGATATCTGCCTGATAAAACGCTGCCTGATATATTTTTTTAATATCAGTTCAACAGGAAGTGTTATAACAGTCGATGTTTGGAGGTTACTAAGGTCAATTTACTCGGAATCGACTATTAAGTAATCATTGTTAGTACAATAGAATCAGATTGACAAAACAAAGAATTTGATACCTAGATGTAATATATTGTATACACAAAAAGCAACAAAAACAGAAAAAAAACATATTTTACTAAATTAAACGCAAGTGCTCATGACGTCATTATTGACAACATCAAACGGCAAAAATCATATTCATTGCTAAAATTGCAGCATTGTAGCGATTTTTTTTACTTTATTACTTTTAAAATGGGGACTCAGAGGTATGATAAACAGAAAACAGATTACTGCCTGATTGTATTGTAATATATTAGGCTCGGCATGAATAAAATAATGGCTCAGCAAGCCTAGCCATTTATTTTATTCTAAGCATGGCCTGATATTCTACAGAACTAACAGGCAGTAACCTGTTATTCTCAATGTAGCTTACATGCAATCCTAGCTTGGAATTGACCACTCGCCAGCTGTCAATCAAACTCACGGAACAATCAATCAGATTTATATTATTGCGGCCACATGGTCCGACAAACAAAGAGTGTCGGAGTTATTGAATAAGCGTTTTATGTAAACAAAACTAGTGAGCGGAGCATTCACTTATTTTGGGACTGGTCCATTGCATTTGGGTTCCAGTGGGTTCAATTTCAATGTCACTGTTGGATAAATGTACTACTGTGAAATTTTGTGTGACAGAAGCTTTCACACAGGCCTATTGTGGGAAGGAATTGAGGGACAATTGGGGTTAGGTCACAGTTATAAAAACAGTTTTAAAAAAAGCAAACATAGCAGCTAGGGGCAGTTTTCCTCATATGCCTATAGTATAACCTTTTTCCTTTTTACGTCACGTTTTAGTCCAATTTTCATGAAACTTGTTCAGAACATTTGTTCCAATTATATCTCGGCTTAGTTCAAAACTGGATCGATTCCGTTAAGTCTTGACCATATCTTGAAGAAGGTATCTGGGTGTCATTACCCGGTTAGTAAAAAGCTGGGTTAATGTCAAATATTCTACATATGAGCTTCGCTCTGTGAAAAGGGGGTTAAATGCATGTGCCTTAGGTGTCATCCAAGATTAGCGTGTGCAGTCCGCACAGGCTAATCAGGGACAACACTTTCCGCCTAAACTGCATTTTTGCTAAGAAGAGACTTTCTTAAAACAAAAAATATCATAAAAGCTGACAGTGTCATCCCTGATCCCGGACAGCACAGGCTAATCTGGGAAGACACTTTACACACATGCATTAAACCCCCTTTTCACAGAGTGAGGCTATTACTTTTTATGTCCCCCAGTCTATACTGGGGGACATATTGTTTTTGCCCTGTCCGTTTGTTGGTTTGTTTGTTAAGGTCAAAGGTCAAATATATGGGTCAAAATCGCTCAAAAGGGGACATAGTGTTTCACAAACACATCTTGTTACCACTTGCACTCAGTTGTGCTATTTTGAGTCATTATGGCACTCTTGTTTTCAATTTCAGGTCAGCAAAGGCTAAGGGACATTTTTCAAGAAATCAAACCGAACTCTTCTTTTCTCAAGTAAGTTGCTATTAAATATGTTCATGTCAAATTAAAAGTATCCAATTTTGATAATTATCCTCCCTTATATGAAATATAGGGGGTATACTTGAATCACCATGTACGTCTATCTGTCTTTCCGTTTGTCTGTCCAACATTCTGTCTTGCTTTTATTGTTCTTTATGATATGATAGTTCTGCAGGTGCAATATGTATCGTCTTACGTAAAAGTTATGCTTCTTTTTCTACGTAGAAGTTCTGTAACATCATTCTCACTTGAGACAATTTAGGAAATATACATGTCTCTGAAATTGAAATGTCTAGATTTGTCATATTCGGCATTTAAGCTTGTTAATAAGTCCTTTACTAAGTAAATCATGATTGTGGGGTAAAAACAGGCCGCACTGTCGCGGCACTGAGGATGTCAAATAGATTATAAAAACTTTTATAGCAACATTACTTTTTTTGTAAAACCGCAATTGCCTAAAGTTTTTTAGCTCATTTATTGTTTGAAAAACAAAAAAAATGAGCTATTGTCATCACAGGAGCGTCAGCGTCTGGTTAAGTTTTGTTTTAAGGTCCACTTTTCTCATAAAGTATCAAAGCTATTGCATTCAAACTTGGTACACTTACTTATTATCATGAAGGGACTGGGCAGGAAAAGTAAGATAATTCTGGCTGGCATTTTGACAGAATTATGTGCCCTTTTTATACTTAGAAAATTGAAAATTTGGTTAAGTTTTGCGTTTATGTCCACTTTATTCCTAAAGTATCAAAGCTATTGCTTTCATACTTGCCAAACTTACTAACTATGATAAGGGGACTGTGCAGGCAAAGTTATGTAATTCTGAGTGGAATTTTGACAGAATAATGGCCCCTTTATACTAAAAAAATTGAAAATTTTGTTAAGTTTTCTGTTTTGGGCCACTTTACTCCTAAAGTATCAAAGCTATTGCTTTCAGACTTGGAACACTATCTAACTATCATAAGGAGACTGTTAAGGACAAGTTTCACAAATCTGGTTGGCATTTTGAGGGAATTATGGCCCTTTTTTGACTTAGTAACTTTGAATATTTGGTTAAATTTTGTGTTTAGATCCAATTTACTTCTAATGTATCAAGGCTATTGCTTTCAAACTTCAAATACTTTCATACTATCATTAGGGTACTGTACCCGGCAAGTTGTATTTGACCTTGACCTTTGAATGACCTTGACTCTCAAAGTCAAATTATACAATTTTGCTAAAATTCCCGTAACTTCTTTATTTATGATCAGATTTGACTCATATTTTGACAAAACAACCCTTACCTTACAGACTCCACCCAAACCATCCCCCACGCCCCACCCCAGAATCCCCCCATTTTTTTCTTATTTTTGAAAGATCATTAAATAAATGACCCCCCCACACTNAAAACTAAGTTTCTATCCCTGCAAACTGTATCAGGGTTTAAATAAATTATTTCTCAGATATGTGATAAAATGTTTAATGTTATTTAATTCCATGTAGGATCAACGCATTGGGCCCAGGATTAACAGTCCATGAGGCGAAAGTGGATAGACCTTAAAGTAAGTTGTATGTGTGTGTTTTCTGTCAATCATTTTTTCACACAAAAATAAAATAAAAATATTTTATACAATAGATAGATATTTTATAGAATTATCAAAAATATGAGCGGTCTGCACCCGCTAGGCGGTGCTCTTGTTATATTTTGGTATTGTATTGTGGTTCATTGCCACCATTATTGTGGCTTTGTTAGAATAAATGTATAATGGCTGTTTGCTTGTGTAGGTTGAGGCAGCAATCTAACCAATTAATAATATATGACCGTCACAAACTGCTACTTATTTGCGTCTTATCACTTTTTCCAAAAAAGGTTTTCAAAAGAGTGGCTGGAACAATTACAGAACGAATCTCTGTCAAATGACGAACTTATCGACATCATTGAAAAGGAATGGGCACAGCTTTCTCGGCTTCAAAAACGGGTATAACTATTTATTTTATGCTGTCTGGTGATTTATAGAGAAATATCAGTGAATTCAAACTGATAATTCACTGTATCAAACAGTAAAAAATAACAGTGAAAATTATCGTTACATTTCACTGTTAATTTTCACTGTTTGAAATGTTTAAATGTGAAATGAAGTCGTTTTTTGACTTCATGACGTTATTATTCAAGCAAGATTCAAGATTCAAGCGTGATTCAAGCATAAAATAAAAATAACATTTGTTGGATTCGGTAGAATATCTATTTTAACTCACTCGTGATCACAGGCAAATATATTTTCTATGATCACTTGTGAAATCCAACACATATAAGTCTATGTCATAAGTGGTTTATAAAACATAAAAATGAAGGTGCAGACTATGTTGAAAACGATGGTATGTCTCGATAAATATTTCTTTTTAACTTTATTTGGAACAAACTATGTGTGGACAAAGTTTAAAAATTTAACTTTCTTAGTTCAAAGATTTTGCACAGAATAAATGTTGCATCGTACTTGCTTGAAAACGTGGTAAGTTGTTTTTTGGAGTGGCATTAAATGTAGCCTTTTTTGTTCCCTCATAATAAAGCTTTTGCACTGTCTCTCCATCCGTAGGTATGTCCACACTTTTTGGTTTCTATCTCAACCAGTTTCCACATTTTATTAGCATAAAAATGCTTGCCAAGATCAATACTAGAGAAATCTCATGAAGCAATTTGGAGAAATGACACTTGAATTTCTCAATTTGGCTCTTTGCTTATTTGCCCTCTCTAACTCAACCAGCTTTCATCTGATTGTCACCAAAATTTTAGAAAATGTAATCCGTCAAAACAAGACGGCATGTGTGTATCAACCATATTCCTTACACAAAGGTCAAGGTCACACTAAGAGGTCAATGGTCATATTTAGCCATAAAACAGCTTTATAATTTATGTCCCAGTCATATCTTTGCCATATGTTGATGCAGATTAAAATAAGGTAGAATGGTTCTCATGAAATAGATTAATAAAAAACAATAAATGAAACACTAGAGTGCATTTATAGTTTAACCTACTAATGGGATTTATAGAACCACGACATGCTTCTTAATACAAAGGATAACTAAAAAAAAAAGAGTAGGCGCTGATTTTCATTGTGGTCCTTAACTACATTCCAAGTCAGGTCTATTGTTTAACTAATGCTTGAAATCAAATTCAGAACTACTACCAATTAAATGTCAGAGACAAGAGGTACTGGGACAGCAAGATGAAGACTCTCCAGATTTATAAGCAGCAACACAACATGGGATCAAAAGGTTTGCCAACATTTCTCAGTAGTTAAGTTCGATTTTGCATGAGGGCAAAAGCGATTCAAATCTTTCTCTTAAGTTAAGTTAAGTTGAAAATGGCATCAGGGCAAACTCTTTTTCAATATTTCATTATTGTTTATAATAACTTTAAATTAGCCTAATTGGCATAATAGCAAAATGGATACTAAATCTTATGTGTACTTATGTTAATATTGCATTGTTCTTTTTATATTATACATATTGATTTTCTTTCATCAAAAGATACTTATTTCTTCAATAAAATATGAAACGCCGTATCAGCTACTAGCGTTTTCTGTTTCTGTATGATAGATGGTCTACATTGGTCATTATAGTAATGCCTCAAAAACATTGTGTACTTTACACAGGATGTGACATGAATAAAAAAAAATAAAAAAATGTAACATTAATTGGCAGACAAAAAATACTGCACTTGAAGTAGTTTGTGATCTGTTTTGGTATCTAATGAGTAATATGCAGGAAAAAGTATTTAATAAATGGAATGTTACGCTAGGATGATGTTCTGGGAACATGTATCAGCGATGTTGGTTGTGTCAAGTAGAATTGCACTTGGGACTGAATCTTTCATGTGATATGACCACATATAAACAAATCGACTGATACAAATTTTTAGAACACCATACTAGCATAATTTTCTATATATTATCACTGCTCTTGACCTTTTCATATGAAGGATGAAGTAAGTTACATTGCAAAATAATCAAATAATCATTAAGGGTTTTGCTTAAAAGTGTTTTAAACATCTTTATTTAGTGATTCTCTGTTGTAGCTGAATGATAATTAATTGTTGAATTTATTCTCAATTACAGCCTCAAAACCGTCAATTGGACAATCAGTTGACTGCAATCAAGTATCAATTGGTCCAGCCCAAAGCAGCGATGAGAATGACAGCAGCATAAACGAGCCTCACATGTTTTCATCAGAAAAGAGCCATTCAGAAAACATAGATGTTTTTACATCAAACAGACAGAGTCAAGTAGCCAGTAATTCGTGTAACGAAAACTTTGACAATGATTTTATTATAACAGTGAATGAGGAGTTTGATAGTGATGTTGAACATGAAAACAATGAGATGGCTGATGATATGAAAGATGTTCCAATTGTACAATCGCCGTTTGCAGTGTCACATTCAATAGTATTGAGGAAACTATCTTTTAATAGTTCGGACTTGGAAAATGGTTTGAAGATTATTAAAAGAGAGACTGATAACCCCGAAATTATGGTGGGGACTATAAAACCATCTGTCAATGATGGAATGTATAGAAATGGAAAAGACAGTAAAAAGGAGCTTACCAGTGTTTTTAGTAAAGCAGGTGAACCGCCAAAACATATCGCTCCTGAAATTGACAATTCTGCGGAGGTAGCACAGCTGCCTGTTGTAGAAGCCCCATGGGATGGGTCAGTCAGCATAGATGACTCTATTGTTATAGCTGAGAACGGGTATCATATAACAGTGAATGATGACAGTGATTGCGCTGCTGAAGACGATGACATACAGATAATTGACGTACGTTTCGCAATCGATGACCTTAGTGCAAATAATGTCGGCGCTAATCCGAAACAACAAGCTAGTCATACGCTGTTACAAAGTAAACCTGTTGATGTTTCCGATAATAATACCAATGAAAAAGATGGTGCAATTGAACATAATCATTCTGCTTTGATGCCATCCATAAATAACAAAATACATCTCGATGCATTACCGATGTCATATTCAGCGGCTTTGCGTGAACTTGCAGGAACAGTTTTAAAGGAATCGTTAACAGGAGGCTCTCCGCATAAGAATACTATCAACCCTGCTTTATCTTCAAGAATAGCTATACAGTCAATTCTTGAAACTGTGCACAAAACTCAAGTATTGAAATCAAGTGTTTCCTTTCCTGTCCTGAAACAGTTTTTGGCTACAAACACAAATAAAAAGTCAATTGGTTCGAGTACGCAGTCTGAGCATGAGCATGTTAATATGCCGTCAGAGAGAATGTCAGAGAGAGGTCATACATGCAAAGATGGCATGTGCCAAGGTCATAAAAGAACAAAATATAAGCACAATGACCGATAATATTGACGTATGGTCAGTTGTTAAAATTCAGTTGACTATTGTAAACGAAATCAAAGCACTGTGTAGATGTATTTAGACATTATACGTTTCTTTACACTTCTTGTTATTCAGGTAGGCAGTTAATTATGTATTTACACTAATTTTCATCTCTATTTTATGCCACGTTTACGTTTTATGGAGAGCGCGGTGAGTTATTGGTATAGAACAGTTTTTCTGCGTATTTCGTCGTCCGCATGCCGTCCACAATTAGTTTTTTATCACTTTACCTCGTTACACATTAGGGTCCGTTATACTCAGCTACATAATGATTTAATCATTGTATTGAAAGTTTTCAGTATAGTTATTCATGTAAAATTAAGTATATGATGTCTGTTATTTTTTATACGCCCGCTGAAAAATGTGGCGATTTATGGGGAATCCTGCGGCGTCCTGGAATACGGCAGCGTCGAGGAAATATTGCCCGATCAATATTTCAAGAAGTTTAAATCGGATTATCATGAAATTGCCAAATTAATGTTGTCTGCTCTCTTATAAGTCGGTTTTGTTCAAATCTTAAGTCAGCATGTCCCAATCTTGATGGGACTCTTTACTTTATTCTTTATTTTAAGAAGATCCAAACTTCATGTGATTCAAAACAAGTTTCATGTAAATGCATGTTTTCAAAGTCATTGGCGTTTCTTCTGTATGGTTGTTTACTTAGAACTATATGAACTTGAGGAGAGCAGCGAAATTCGCTTCGCTAAAATGTTTTAACAGCCCTTGGCAAATGTAAAAAATGTACCTGCACAGAATATTAAGCTCTTGTTGCTTCATTAGCAGTTGCCTAAGTTCCGTGATGTTTTTTTAAGTCGCATAAATCATCTACGTTATGAATGAAAAATTGGAATGAATGATGATGCATAGTTTTTCACAGACAAATACTGTTTCAGTTCTATTTACTTACACGTGACATGGGCCTTTCACTTGAGGGTCAACCGTGGTGTTCAATTCCAAAGCAGGGTCCACTGAAAACGGCTCTCTTTTTCCGTACAAACAACACAACATATGTGAAAAGTGGGAACATCACATTGCCTAAAGCTTTTTGACATGCATGATCTTTCTCGCTATGTATTCTGACTTGATGGTGGAAGTTCATGGTAGTTAAAATTGGAGTTCATAGGGATATCATGGTAGTAAAAAAGGGTATTCGTGTAAGTTAAAGTGGGATTTCCTGGGGGGGGGGGGGGGTCTGGCATGCTTGTCTACAGTTGGTGCCGAAAACAAACAGACTGCTAAAAGTGCAAGACATGTTTTTCAATTCCCTTTTCTTGTTTCATCCCCCTTTTAATCATGCATGTACAAACAAGCAAGTTGCTGTCTCGAAAAAGATCAAAATATGCAAGCGCTGCTTGTTGTTTACAGTTAATTAAACTTATGTGTAGTAATATTTTCATGAATTTGCTTTAATATTTGACATTAACTTCAGCATCGGCATTGATTTTATACGTGCAATTTTACATTTTTAAGTAATACTTTCACTTAGATATGGATAGCATTTGGCATTATTGCCTTAAACTGCAAGGCATTAGCAATATGATAATCATTTAGCTTTGTCCAGTTGATTGAAGTTCAGTCGTTGCTTGTGAAAAATGAATCAGTACTCAAAATGATAAAATGTTTGTCTTTAAAGTCAACCATATATTCATGATTCCAAATATAACTTTTTATTACCCCGAAGGGAAGCAAGCATATAGTATCGTTTTTATTACGATTGTGAATTTATAATATAAATATAAACTATTAATTAAGAAAAGGTTATGATAAAAAACACAATACCATATAGTTAAATATTAATTTCATAAATCAACAATCGTAATAAAAACTTGCTCACACTTGCACTGCTGTGTAGATGATAGTATGGGAGAAATATTGATTGCGATCGGTTTCGGCCCTTTTTTCCGCAGTGCAATATCAGAGGGGGTAATCACGTGACAAACAAGATGGCGACGTCCATGCCGTTTTATACCCTTTATACCGTGAATTAATTGTTTAAATGCCACTCACTTTTCAGCCATATCAGGAAGAAAGTTATGAGCGTCTATATTTCGTTATGAAATTCGCTTTAAATCTCGACTTTACTCGCTGCAAATTTTCTTAGTGGAGTTGTTGTTAGGTCACCCCGCTAAGAAATTTCGTAGCGAGTAAAGTCGAGATATAGAGCGAATATATACCAAGTGGTACATGCCGGAAGTTGGTCTTTGATATCTGTATCAAGATATAAAAATCAAACAATGCTTGCTTCCTTGAAAGTGATGGAAATCGTACAAAATACATTATTTTCAATGGAAGTTTCCAAAAGTCTCCATGCAAGATGCCACCCTTTAGTTATATTGCCTAAATCATCACCATATTCATAGACTACGTATAAAAAACAACTAATTAAACCATACTACATCGTCACCGGAAAAAGCTAAAAAGTACTACAATCAGACGTTTAAAGAACTTGTCTCAAAGGTGAGGGTATGCATGTCCAGTATAGCATGAGATGTATGAGTTGAACAACACACCACATTGAACAAGATATGTGTTTGTCAGAAACACAATGCCCCCTACTGCGCCGCTTTGAATTTATATTTATCATTTGGCAGGTATAGAAATTATCTCCCTTCAAAGCTTATTACTTCCCTTGGATTTTGTATTTTGATCTTTGACCTTGAAAGATGACCTTGACCATTTACCACTCAAACTGTGCAGCTCCATGAGATACACATGCATGCCAAAATATCAAGTTGCTATCTTCAATATTGCAAAAGTTATGACCAAACTTTAACCAAGGTTAAAGTTTTGGGACAGACATAATGACAGACAGGCCGCAAACAATATACCCCCTCTTCTTCGAAGAAGGGGGCATACAAAACATTTATCAACTATTTTCAATACAAATACACATACAGTGAAACGTAAGCTGCAACAACAGGAGAGAAAACCCTTTTTATACAATTCGGTCCTTTATTTATGACGAGGAACCAATTTTAAAAACGTTAAGAGCCAAAACAAATTCACTAGACAAGACACACATGTACATTACAACTCACATACATGAACACAACTGGGGTCATCGCCTTGGAATTGTTAATGCAAAACTACGGGATTTTACAATGGTTTTAAATAACTACAAACTAGACACAGAATTATTAATTTAAGTGTACTTAAAGAATAACCTCGTAGCATCACAATTCAAAAGAAAAAGAGGAAGCTTACAGGTGTAGTTTATCGACGTTGTGTAGGCAACCATAATGAAATACAAACTTTCGATAAGAGTAACACACCCTTTTGTGTTATTCGCATTTCTCAATTAATTTACTATGTATGTTCTATTAAATCAAAGGTTAATGTTCATCAAATTCTCCTATTCATGTTTGATTCATATTTCTTAAGCCCATCGATTAAGGAGAGCAATTGTGGTGAGTCGCCATCTTGTGTCCGATATCCGTTGATCCGCGTCAAGATTTGCCTTCAAATACCTTCTCTGAAACAAGCTGAATGATTTTGACCAGACAGGTTGAGTTTGTACCATTTCTCCAATTTAATGTAATATCTGTTAGATTGGTTGTCATTGATGGGCTCCTGGTCTTGCTCTTCATTACCTTAGTATACAAATGCGTTCAGATAAACAACACAGTAACTTTTTACATTTTGTAATAAATCTTTATGTTCAGAAACATGCCAGCCCACAATATTAGACCTGCCATCTTTTAATCTGAAAATGAATCCAACGTCTGAACATGCGTAATACCACCCAAAAGATGTACTTATTATGGTAAAAGTAGATTGCGTTTCACCTCATTTACCTGAATTGTTACAAACGCGTCTTCATACGTCTAGTATTCAATCAACAACGTAAATGTACAAAAATATGTGCTTAGAACATAAATAGTTTAAGTATATTATGACGATATAACGTAAACAATAATCCACGTTTCCAATAAAATATGAAGCACTAATGTATATGGTTATATAGATTCTATCCAAAGTTATGGTTATGCCTTTGGGGGTCGCTGACCAGCGTGTCATTTAGTTTCTTTGAATTTAAATTGCCAAAATTATTAAAATTAATCTCCATTTTTACCGCAATGCGCTTTTTTTTGTATTTATAATATACCATCGTATATTGTGATCCTCTATACATATGGATGCAAGCAGCAAAATTGATAAAACTGAACGTGTATTCAAATTCCACCTTCGCCTTAAACTTCCACTAACGTCGAAAAACAACTTATCTCCTCAGAAACTGCATTGTCTGAGCTTACTTAGCCGCGGCGTAGCACGTAGGTTATGTAGACTTACATAGTAAAATCACTATAAAACCGAGGAATTAAATGGTTTGTATTTGATTACTAACACGTAGGTCATTCACAAATTTCGATCGAGATGTAAAATAGAAGGCACGCTTTTTGGACATCCCTAATTACTTAAATCTAAGAATAATGGAATGTACATATATCAACTACTAAGCAAAACTTTACTCTTACAATAAAGTCGCATAACTAACACGTATACTAGTTACTACGTTAGCAATACAATATACCATTGGTGCATCATACAACATTTATGCACCATATGCCATTTGTGCACTTTATTCAATTTTTGTATCATAAACCATTTGTGCACCATACAACATTTGATCACCATACAATATTTATGCACCATTTTCCATGTATGCACCATACAACATTAGTGCACCATATACTATTTGAGAATCCTATACCATTTGTGCATCATATACCATTTGTGCATCACATACCATTTGTGTACCATATACCAGTTGTGCACCATACACCATTTGTGAACCATACACCATTTGTGCACCATACACCATTTGTGCATCATACATCATTTCTGCATCATACACCATTTGTGGACCACACACCACTTGTGCACCATACCCCATTTATACATCATACACCTTTTGTGTCAATCTCCACGCAGAGTTGTCGTTCCATGCTCTCACATACAACCTCTGCCATCACAAGAAAATCCTACCAGATTCGGTAGTTTTTTTTTAAGTATTTTATAAAGAAAAGGAGTATCATTTTCTTTTATATTTTGGTAAAAAGTGTATAAGTCAAGGTTCATAATAAAAAAAATAAATTACTTAAATTAAAAAGTGAAAATTACTGTTTACAAATTTAAAAATAACCATTGATACTGTTAGACACCCTTATTGTACCACGTGGCTCGGCTGGTATGACTTAGTTGAATATAACGGCAGGGAGTTTAGATCATTATATATATAAATATATATATATATCAGGCCTTTTTCTGTCTATTTGGGGAAAAAGTACCTGACAAAATGGGGATTTTTCGAGTCGCGAAATCTTCGAAATTGGGAAGTATTTTCATCGACAAAAGCATTATTTGGGCAGGGGGTTTTCCAGCCATTTTGGATAAAAAATCATATAAATTATGGTTATATATTTTGTAGGTTGTTTAAAGGATAAAATTGAGATAAAGAGTCTAATAATCATAAGTCATAAGACACTTCTTTCTAAATTCTTTTTAATTGGGATTTTTTTTTAAGAATTGGGGAAAAATATGCATATTTGGCATGGGGAATGGGTCCGACTATCGGACCCGTGAGATAGGCAGAAAAAGGCCTGTATAATATATATGAGTCTTATTTTCTGATTAAACATAAAACTCTTGTTTCAACAAAGGAAACAATTCTCCGGCATATTCTTTTCGGCGTATATGCATTGCTATTTATGCCGTTGATACTGTAAGACGCAATTATTGTATCACGTGGCTCAGCTATCATCACGTGGTTGTGTATGACGGCAGGGATTTGATCCAGCTATGCTGGTTCCAGTCAAATCTCTGCGCGGAGGTTGCATCTGTGCATCATACACCATTTATACATCATACACCATTTGTGCATCATATTCCATTTGTGCATCATATACCATTGTTTCACCATACACAATATTTTCATCATACACCATTTGTGCATCATATACCATGTGTGCACCATACACCATTTGTGCATCAAATACCATTTGTGCATTAAACACCATTTGTGCAACATACACCATATTTGCATCATACACCATTTGCGCATCATATTCCATTTGTGCATCATATACCATGTGTTATTTGCATTTCTCAATTGATGTACTTTGTATGTTTTATTAAATCAAAGGTTTATGTTCGTCGAATACTCCTATGCATGTTTGATTAATATTTCATAAGCCCGTCGTTCCAGGAGAGGTATTTTGGTCAGTCGCTTTTGTGTCTGCTATCCGTTGATCCACGTCAAGGTTTACATTCAAATACATTCTCTGAAACAAGCTGAACGATTTTGACCAGACAGGTTGAGTTTTTACCATTACTTCAATTTAATGAAATGTCTGTTAAATATGGTTGTCATTGATGGGCTCCTTGTCTTGCTCTCCATAACCTAAGTATACAAATGCGTTCAGACAAACAAAACAATAACTTTAGGACATATTGTAATAAATATTTAAGTTCAGAAACATGCCATCCCACAACCTTGGACCTGCCATCTTTTAATCTGAAAATGAATCCTTCGTCCAAACATACGTAAGACTACTAAAACGAGATACGTCTGGTATACAGTCAACAAGATAAATGTACACATCATATCATATTTTGTTATCATATACCATTTGTGCACCATACACCATTTGTGCATCAAATACCATTTGTGCATCAAATACCATTTGTGCACCATACACCATTTGTGCATCATATACTATGTGTGCATCATATACCATGTGTGCACCATACACCATAATAATACACCATTTGTGCACTATATATGCATTTCAAGTTCTCCGATAGGCGTTCTGGTGTTTTCCAATTTGACAAATAACGCGGTCAAACCAGGAACCAGGAATGAGTTATTTTACTACATAAACAAAAAGGGTTACGTTGGGCATCCAAAATTCACTTTTCACACAATGATGAGTAGCAAACAAAACAAGAATTCAATCAAGGATTCGGACATGGAACTATCCGAATAGATCGTACACATTGTTTGATAGTAAGTAAGACTAAGTTATTATTATAAGATCAAAATCAAAGTGGTACATAAGAGTGATAAGACATCCCTGTTCGTGTTGACGTATAATGCAGACTGTATATTGCTTCATAAATAGTTCCTTATCTGTTTTCCAGATGCCTAGTTTTCAACGGAAGTTACCAACTTATTTATGTCTCTGTGCGAGTTGTTTCCCTTCATTTGTTTGTTATTTTTTTTTTACCAAAGTCATTTGAATAAAATCGCAGAAATAGTAGATCAATCAACATACTTTATTTGCTGCGCTGCATCGTCACAAGAAATAATTTAGAAAAATGACATTTATAAGAAACATATACTTATCGACAGTACCTGTATTTGATTCGGAGTGTTTTTGATGTAGTATATGATGCCACAATGAAAAATACAATTATAACTTATCTTCCTATGATTGAAATAAGTTGCACGCTTTTGCGGACATCATATTTCGTTAGTCCATAACGATCAACCGTCTAATAAGATATCCATCTTTGAGTTAGGGGCACAGGGCGACAATCCGTCATCATATAAGGAACATTTTCGGTAAGTTATTTTGAAATGACTTGACGAATTACGAAGTTTGAACTCAGAAAAGCTGCATCATAACATTTGTTTGACACTTGAACATTAAGCAATAGAGGGGCATAACTCATGCACGATAAACATTATTCCAAATGTGAACATTTTTTTATACCTTATGGATAATGAAGTTTTCATGTCTGAATGCCTGAATTGACCGACGACCCTTAGTTCACAACGTGTAGCTAAGTGGGGATAATTAAGTTATCCCTCGGCTACACCCGTAATGGATAATTAAGTACTATCTTTCGTGCATAGTTCAAGCGTGACTGATGCGAACATCGTTAAAGGGTTGACATCTCAATGGGTTTGATGTCTCACGAGAAAAATGATAAACACTTTTGTAAAGATGTGAACACTTGATATGCAGACAGATCATATCCTTTTAGCGCAGTGTTAACTTGGTCCGTTGATTTGATGACATCAAAGGCACACTGCTAAAATGAGGTTTTGCGACAGAACACTGGCAAGTACAGTTGAGATTTTAACGCGAGAAACCATGGTAAGTTTTTTTTTTACGTTTTATGCAAATTTATAACACAGTGTTGTACTAATTATTTTGTTTAAATTCGCTTAAGTTTTCAATAATTATGTTATTAATATTAATATTCACTTAATTTTTAAAACGCATACAAAACACATGTGTTAATGAAAATGTTATAGATCCATAAATTAAACAAGGTTAAACATTATTGTAATTGTTAAGTTTCAAATAAACACCTGAAAAAGCAGTTAAATTTCGAGTGGTCAATATTGAATTTAAGTTCTCATAATGGCAATTAATGGTCTGTTCTTCTTCTAATGTCGTATAATATACAATTTAAAACAAACTGTTCGCATTATTCTTTTTTTTTTAATCAATAAGTAACTCCTTGCCATTATGACTATATTTTATTTATAACTTATTGACTTCATGCCCCTTTTTAATTGCCACTCATACAATCAAGAGATATAATTATTGCGAGTCTTACATTATTTGATGCAGCTTGTTTAAAATTGCAATATGAGCTATTTAAAAAATGCATAAATTTAACAGAACCATTGAATCAGTATTTCAAGCCGTTTATCGGAAATGTACAAACACATGTTTTCTTCTATGTCTATAGAAAACTTAAAGACTTAATTGCTGTTCTTCTGAATTATGTTTTAATTTATTCAAAGTGTTAAATTTGTTGTTTTGCAATAAGATATTGTGTTTGTAACTGTTAACGCGGGGCAAGATTGGACCAGTTATTTAATTTGATTTTGGGTTTACCGTTTCATTACGCTGACGTCATTAAATTAGAGTGTTTATATTTTGTACAAGTGTGTCGTGTGTATTTTCTTTTCTTCTTTTTTGCCACAAAAACGATGTATAAGAATGTTTATAATTATCGCTATCGTTCGGAAGTTTTTTGTTATTTTGTTATTGAATATATATAATTATAATATAATATAATTAGTAAAAATACCCGGTATGCATCGGAACAAAGTGTATTTTTAGGATTTTTCTAACAATGCATGGGACACTTGCTCAAACATTCTGAAGGCTATTTTATTCGTGTCGATCCTGACTCGCACTGGTTAATAAACTGACTTCCCGTTTAACGAAAGGTATCCCGTAAGAAGAACGAACTACATTCTGTCTAAAATGGCGGCGTTTGCCAACATTTACGTAGACGGATATTCAAATTGTGCATATTTTTCTCCTATTTACATAGACTTGTGAAACGACTACCCTTACGGTTCTACCATTTCTGTCTTCACTCACGGAAGCTTACACATAGCATTAGAGCATTTTTATGTGTAATAAGCACAACAAATATAGGAATGTCCATAGTTAAAATACACAATTATTAAAAAGTCAAATATTATTTCAGTTTCAGTAATAAATGGTCAATTCAAGCCGGCCGAGTTGATGTTGGTATATTTTCTCATGTTGTATTGATTTGTCGCAAAAAGAAATTATGAGTAAAAAAATGGGATGGTATTTATGTCAGATGTGCAAAAAATTTGGTAAAAATCGGTCAAGAAATGCCCAAATTTTGTACAAAGATAGGGCTTTTCAATTTCTGTCCATGGACAGAAATGATCTAAATTTAAACACGCGCGGGTCACATGTAACACCACGGGACCATTGCATCATTGTTTACAACGCCATTTGCATGAATGATGAATAATAATATCATTACCAGTTTTAATAAATGCTGTCTTACACATGCACATTTCGTTTAAATCATGTTCACATTATTTGTTTTATAGTGCCGATTTAATTCGTAAATACACTCCGTCTGCTTTATGAGTACATTTTCAATACTCGTATAACCCGCCCCATGTTAACTAGGGTTAGGGTAAGGGTTAGGGTTAAGGCTAACTCTAACCCTAATCCGACCCCTAACCCTTACCCTAACCGTCTTACCCTAACCCTAACCCCGCCTTGCGCATTACCATACCAGGCCTCGCTCGTTGTCGTTGTCCGCTTCCCCTTGTTTTCACGTAGTTTATATTTCAGCTTTAAATCTCTGCCGATACACTTTGTATCGTCTGCTATGATTTATTTTTATCTTGTCAATATAAAATGCCCGTTAATGTTTAATTCATGGGCGCAGCCTTTTTATTTGTACATGTTATTTACTTGATTATTTTAACGTCGTGTATAGTGTGTCGTGTATGTCCAGTTGAAATGTATTTTTTACACACGCAGCCATGTTTGTTTCGTATTGATATCGTATATGTTATAAAGGTAGATAACTTGCTAGTGTACAGGAAAAAACTTAAAATATGTCTTAAAACGTACACAGTATTAACATTAATGATTTTAGATCCAACCACAAACAAACTGATTGTGTTATTTAGTAATTCTTCTTTGTTTTGAAATGCGCGGAAGTGGACATCACGTGAAATTGGCGCTCACGTGACTCAAAGCGTGCATTCGTCACAGGTTATACTAGTCTTGAGGATTCCGTTATGTACATGATTAGGTTTCATATTTTTGATGCTTTTGGCATTTTTTTGGAACATTTTTTTCGAAAATCAGTATGGAAGAGTTAAGATTTAGAGTGTATCTGACGAATACTGATCAATTTTGGTCAGTTGAGATAACTGAATCGCTGTGAGAAATATCAACTCGGGCGGCTTTAATCGGAATGTTGTACACAAATATATACATGTTTAACTCGTGTATTACGGTTCGTTTATCATTTAATAAGTTAACACAACATTTTTTTGTTTTATTTATAGCGTTTATTCACCTACATACATTACAAAATTTATCGTTAGTTTACGTGTTAATTTGTTAGTATACAATAGGTAAATAGGTAAAAGAGGTAAATACAATCCATTATATATTATTACATTAATACAGTTCCATCACACACAAACACACACACACACACACACACACACACACACACACACACACACACACACACACACACACACA
>VMBQ01006381.1:20143-41485 GCA_007657795.1 Dreissena rostriformis | reverse complement strand
ACACACACACACACACACACACACACACACACACACACAGTAACATACAAAAATGCCATGTTATGATACAAAAAAAAGAAAAAAATGTTTGGACTTCAGAAGATTATAAATTTAATCAAACGTTTGGACTTCAGACAATTATAAACATTAATCAACCGATCATGGTATTAACTATTTTAAGCAAACAACACAATTTACAATAATACTATTCTATTGACCTACACAAGTTTTACAATTAACCAGTTTAGTAGTTCCTTTTCTATATATTTTGTTTTAGGTTGGATTTCCCATGCTACGCTAAGATCATTATTCAGCCCTATTATTGAAGATAATAGACCCTTTCTCTTGCATACAAATATATACTTTTCAATTTCTAGGATGAGAATATTAATATCAGTCATGTTAATACTTGTACACCCAAATAACATTGTTTGACATGAAATCTCAGTACATTTTTGCACATAATGTAATCTTAAAAATTCTACAACATAATTTACAATTTTCTTTGTAAAAATACATCCCCAGAATAAATGTAATAGGGTTTCTTCATTTTTATAAAGAAAGAACATAAATTGTCATGAACGATGTTCATTTTAAATATCAAAGATTTGGTTTTAAGATTCTGTGAACAATTCTTGTCTGCAACCACTGAGTGTATGTGTCTCTAGATATAATAAAAACAAGTGCATGCACTTTTGTCCATTCAACGTTATTAAAAAGTGTATTCCATTTTGAATGGCAAGTGGGTATATCTGTATTATAGCTAAAACATGTATACACAAGTTTGTTTTGATTATACCCAAATACTATGTTATTCAAGTAAAATGATATACATGCACATTTTTTTTTTATAAATGATGGAAGTCCTGATAATCTGATTAATGCCTTCACAGTTCTGATTAAAACTTTATAAAATAGGAAGTTAATTTTGAAACCAATGAGATTTTCTAATACAGATTGTTTAATAAATTCTCCAGAAGTGCACAATATATCTCTTACACATCTAATTGCCCTATCATACATATTTTTATTATATATAATATTCATACCTATCTTAAAATTGTGGTTATAAAATAAAGGCATATCAAGGATATCTTCACACTACTGACATTTTGTTTATTAATATACTCAATGTAACATGTAAGGACATCTCTCCCAAAACTATTTTTTAAACTTATCATACCTTTTGCTATATAATGTTTTTCTAAATTAAACATTTTCTTCGCATCAAAAATATAATATAATAGTTGGAAACATTTTCCATTAATTAATACAATTTTCCTTAACCATGTCATTTTCATAGTTTTTTGAAACGCATATATATCAAGTCATGGCAACTCCCCCATCTTCATATGATTAAGTAGCAATAGTTTGTTTTATTTTTGCTGGTCCATCCCATACAAAATTCGAAAACAGGCCATTTATTTGTTTTAAAACTTTTTCTCCGGGACTTGGAAGAGCTATAAACAGGTGTGTAAAAAGGGGAAGAAGTAGTGATTTAACGTCAGATATCTTTCCTAGGGGTGTTAAAGTTCTTCTTTTCCAAACATTTGTGATATTTGGCAGCTTTTCAAGTTTACTTGAGAAGTTTATTTCTATCATTTTTTTTAAATCAACATCAAATAATATTCCTAAAACGTTAAGATTTGTTGTGCCCCATACTTGTTTATATTTAGTTTTTATTGATTGTATGCTAAACGTTTCGGAGCCAATCACAACATATTCATATTTTCACAAAAGTTACCGTAGGAACTTTGGTGCCAACCGGACTTGGTATGGAACACCATAGTGCTAAAGATGAGTTGAATGAACAAATTTTAACACATAGTATAAATATATAAGCTCAATGCATTGATTTTCTGTATCCAAGGTGAACAATGGAAATTAATATTAACGCTATTTTTAGTTATTATATTGAAGAATGACAATGACTTATCATTAAATACCTTCGAAATGACACTTATACCTGTAACATATTCAATCTATACCACATATTAACATTTTGTCAATTTGCACAGGCGAAACGGTTGTGGTCCACAGTGTGACATTGATGGTAATCTTCAGGCTACTTTCACATGTACCCCCCATCTCTGGTTTATATTTCGTTATAAGTCGTACGTTAACAGTCGGCGTTATATGCATCCACGACACATAGGCTTAGTGTCGCACAGGTACCCATTTATACACTTGGGTGTAGAGGAGCAAGCGTGAGATACATTCTTTGCTCAGACTTGGGTAAATGGTTTATGTTGAGGCATTCGGGCTTCAGGGTCTTGAAAGTTTCAGGACTTGTAAAAATATATCGTCTTATAACGTTTTTGTTCAAGTCAATGTTATACTGCGACACATTTCAATATATTCAGTATGTGTTAAAATTTGCAATAGTATGGCAAATACTATCAATAAACATAAATTGCAGGATGACATAGTATATACTAAAAGAAATTCTTATTTCGGTCATTAAAATGGCACGAGTGTCAAATTGAACGAAAGTATATAGCTTTGGGTTGGAAAATACATGTTTGTATAAAATCATTCCTCTTGGCCTTTAAGATTGTAAATTAAGCATAGAGTAAGTTGCATTTAACCTGCTTTAAATGACACACATGATTGTGTACAGCCTTACTTTTTTTAAAGTTGATGAAGTTTAAATATGTCAAATCTTGTGAATAACATTCCTCTAAACCGGTGTTCTACATATACCATTCTTCTTTCATGTTTTCATTTACTTATTTGTATTGAAGTTTAGTAACAAAAATTACGCCCTGAAATGTATGACAAGGAAAGGAAGCACTGTGAAAAGGTATTACACTGAAATCAATATCAGTGACTAATTTTAAGTTTTGTTTTGTCTCCACGAAACCGTTGCGTTTCATGTTTACTTTTTATCAGTAATCTTCAGTTTTATCTTATCGAATGTTTTGATGCGTAAACAATTGCGGTAGAGACGAAAATAATGGTTAATTTGAGTTACTGATAATTGTCAATGGACTCTACCGCTGATCAGTATCAAGGACCCGTCGTGAAATGAACCGGCTCATCAAAATGGCACATTTGTTGACCAATACAGCATCGGTTACTTTATCAGTTTGGTTGATCTTCAGACGTATTCCCTGTGACATGTCAATACATCGGTGCTTTGTTTCATGTATCCACCGTTTATTGTACGTTTCAAGGTGGTTATTCCAGTGTTAATTATTTGTGTGTGTGTTTGTACTTTTTTGCTTGGTCTTATTGGTGTTTACCGTAACAAAAACTAACATAAACATCTGTATACGCTGAAATAGAATTACCAACTAAATCAGATAGTTGCAATAATGTCGCTTTTAAATTAATAAGCAATATGATAATACATGTATTGCTGTTGTCTTATACTGCACTGCTGTTAGGATATAAATAATTATACACAAGCTCGTGTAATGCGATTAATTATGAAATATTTGGCATGCCTTTACAAACTTCTATAATTGTATTTGAAGTTTCATTATTCCTACATTCAATATAATAATATTTGTTTCAAACTAAATGGTGTTGAAATGTAAATATAATCATCCAGGAATAAAAATCAACGTATGCCTATACTTAACATCTCGGATTTCTACATCATAATTTAAACAAATAATGCATTCTTAATTCACTGCTTTAATAAAGATATCACATTACGTTAAAGCACATTAAACGTTGTCTGTGTCGCGTTATAAAATAATAAAAGGCCCGATTGCCACTCGTTTCTGAAATATGAGAATTAATAAGTCACTGTCTTGTGCATCATAATATGTGCTTTATAACCTTTTAGTCGCGGGTTCACTCTCTTGTTGTTTATGAATGGATCTTACGTTACTCTTTATAATGTGCTACGACTTAAAGCTTATTTTTTTTCAAATCATATTACACTCTACGTTGATATTAAAAAAACATTAATAATTCGGAGCCATTTATCTTCGCTTAACGTTTTATATTTAACATGACACTTTGCTCTACCTAACACAGCACGTTAACTAGCCTAGGCCATTCTATTGTAGTCCATTGATTATGGTAATCAATCATTAAGTTGTTTAAGATTTAACAACACTATGGCTGATTTCACAGGCTCTAAACGTAAACCTGCTTTGGGTGGTTTATGAGAGCCAAAAAGGTCACCCAGGCTAAGGATAGAGGTGTTCCGACAATTTTGGTATTTTTTAAAAATATGAATACGATTTTGGTCCCCGCCTTAGAAAGGTTAATGTAAAGTATAGGGGTTTAAGCCGCTTTAAAGGGCCCAAAACTTACACTTGGCATAGAGTCAAAGCCAAATTTAGAAAAGCTTGTAAAAGCATTTGAAGCAAGATTCATAGGCCCATCTTCACGAAATTATATGAAACAAATTCGAAACTTTGTCGCATGATGTCAAAACTAGGTCAAACTCAACCAATCCAATTTTGATCAAGACTGCTACGTTGTCCAAATGCTAAATTTATTGAAAGTGTCAGTATCGTAGAAACAATGTAGTTGCTGCTTAACTTTTTATACAAAGATCATTATACAGTATGAAGGTTAAACTTGAAAATAAATAATTAAATATCATACAATAAATGAAATAAAAACTTAACATATTCATAAAAGACCAAAACATATCATTAATTACTATTTGAAGGTATGAGTTAGGAATGCTTGGTTGCGGAAAGACATCCGAACAGACGGACGAACCTGCTGACATACAAATGCATATGTATATGCATGTACAAAGTCTCACTAACACTAAACTTCATGTAAACCTCCACACAAATTAACTCGTTGCATAAGACCGTTGAGTAGAAAATCAACGCTTCGGTTTAGATATTTAATCCTTAAGATTTAAAGATTTCTCGTTTATGTTAACGAAAACTTCCGAAAAAGCCCGATTGTCTTCGAAGACAAACGAGCTGCTATCGTAAACCTTACGATCATAACCTGATATGGCGTAGAATGTTTACAAGTTCACAAATATCCGCATCGACATGTTCAGCTTACAAGTTACAACACTGACAAACAAGCTTATACTTCGGATTTTCAAATAATTTTATATAAACAAGAGGTTTAAACTATTTTAAATAACATGCATCGTATACGAACTTCGCATAGTACTGCACTATGCACTATATGTTTGGTGACGTCGAATAGGCTTGACATAGAAGGATCCCATCTGGTTACAAAGATCTATAAATAATTAAATATGCATGTATATTTATAGAGATCTATAAATATACACGTATATTTATAGAGATCTATAAATATACATGTAAAAATCGATTTTTCTATTCAACAGATGGTCAGATTTAAAAATAGAAATGCTGACATGGCAGTCTCAGATTTAAAAATAGAAATGCTGACATGGCAGACTCAGATTTAAAAATAGAAATGCTGACATGGCAGGCAATGACTATTAATAGGTTTGCAAGATTTTGAAATGACATGTTCCAAACTGAATGAACTCCACCATTTGAACTGATCAATATTCTATTGTTCAACAATTTTGCAATCCTTTTAGACAATACCATTCGGTCGTCAACTCTGGTAACCGGTTATTCCCGTATCGGACATGTTTAAGCTTATTACGAATCAGCGTTTAAAAGGTTGGCTAAATCTTGTCTTAAATCTCCACATGTTAAATATTGATATCAAATTTATCAGAAACTCAGATACATTACCAGGAGAAAAATCTCAATTAACATTTATTGGATTTTCATATGATTCAAAGGCCGATTGCATGTACAAACTACGACAAATACACAAAATACAATTTACTGTAAAATATTATATACTAGTAACTTATCTACGTTTTGATTTTTTGTGGGCATTCTCACGAAAACTTAATTAAATGTGTGTGTGTATGAATGTGCGTTCAATCGGACATTTCCATTTACTCTCGCCAGACAAGCTCAGTTTATCAGGTTATTTATGCTACCCTTTTCCCGCATTTTTTTTTTAAATGTCGCTCGACTTAAGTTATTTTTTTTTTACGGACGACAAACATGTTTTGCATGCATTTATATTGACTCCCTTGTTTGCAATTCGTGTGCTTGATTGTAGCAGACGATTCGCTAATGTAATCGCACTGGGTCACTTTGTTCAGCACTGTTCAATGGATACCTCTGTACTGCGCTGTTCTACCATTAGCCCATTAGAACCTGCTACCGATATGATTGACAAGTCACAAAACAATAGGCATTGGGCTTTACTGATTTTCAAAAGCCATGTTCGATCATCGGAGGTGTATTTAAACAGATCCTAGCACGTGCGTGCTAGGCATGTACGTCATTGCTTCTTCTGTTATTTGCAATATTAACCCTTTTATGCCTAGCGTCTAGAAAAAAAGACCTTTCGCAAACAGCGTAGACCCAGATGAGACGTCATCGGTGCGGCTTCTCATCAGGGTCTGCGCTGTTTGTTAAAAGGAATTTCTGTAAAAAATATTCTAAATATAGAAATTAATATACTAGACATTCCTAATTTTGGAAATAAATTGATCCAATTTAGAAGGATGGGAGAGTCCACTAGGCATAAATGGGTTAATGGACAATAGGAGGTGTGATTTGAACAGATTCAAGACAGATTCAAACATGATTGATGTGTATGTATGTATTTGGAAGGCGTTGACTAAACCGGTGGAATCGGAAATTCATGTTCAGACTCAAATGATATTTGATGATTGTTTGTTTATCTCGCTATAGGAACCAGATGTGTATATATTGGCGTGATTTGCCATTGTTTGTCACTCTGTTGCTGGACTTACTCGTGAACACTGGAAACAAGGAACATGGATAAGCTGCTTGGATTTGTGTGCGCGCTTCTTTGCGCTTGGAATGTCGGTATGAATACAGTTGGAATATTAAAATTCTATGGATTTACGAAAGTTTGTGTTTTTCAAATGGGAGTTGGAAATAATGTGTATAAGGATATATTTGCGGAATTATATTGTATTCAGATAAGGATTATAATTATTAAACATCTTTAAAGAATAATTTATATTTAATTTAAAGTACTCGGATATATTATTTGCAAGTAAACGGATTAAGATACGCAATTCAGGTAACATTTTGTAATTAACGGAGAGACACAATATAACAATTTAGATATATTGTCAAAGTTACAACAACAACAAATCCAACTCATGCTTGCTGAGCAAAATTAAGATTAGGTTAAGTATTTCTAAAAATAAAAAGACAAATGGAACACTGCATTATTCAACGATATTTCTTAAACAGCACTTAAAATAAATTAAAAATAACATAATGTGATATTTGCACGCTTTTCGTTTTTCTCTTACACACTTTACCTTTAACAATTGTATACATATTATATCTACAATAAACGCTTAAAAACAACGGGAAATATGTTATCTTGATTATATATCTTTGCAAAGAGTTATTCAAGACATATTGTTCGTTTTATGATTGTAAGTCAGCAACACTTTCATAAGACTTCTAACGGAATTAAACCATGATGGTGTTCGCCCAAGCTTTAGTCATGTTAGTTATAGTTTTTGTTATAGTCATACTAATGAACCATTGGGATTATGTATTGACCAATACATAACGATAATGGGAGTCTTATTTCGATTCCTACATTCTTTAATACAAAATTTGTTTCATTGAAATGAGAACAAGTTTTCATTATGCTTTTCCCAGAGCCGAGAAACTTTGAATTGTTAATAAATAGTTTTACAACGAAAAGTTAGCTCGGTTGGAAGTCTTGCGAGAGTGACTTTTCTTTCAATCATATGCAGTTTTTGCCACCATTGCAAAGTACTATAAATCAAGACAAAAACTCCCCGACCATTTAATGAAAATTAGAATAAGCAATACGACTTAGCCTCGATTTTCCCGATTAAAGTAATGTTGTTAACGAAATACACATTTGATATATCAAATTTTATTCTTATTACGTTGATTTGTAAACGCTATACACGTTTTGTTATTTGTAAATGAAGACGATTATATGTTAAGACTTGGTCAGGTTATTTTCTTCAATTATTAAATAATAAAATATGTAAAACTTAAGTAGCGGTAGCAGTAGAGTATCTTATTTTCAAGATGATGCCATTAATTTATGACAGGTGATCAATGACCAAAACAACACGGACCAACATCAACCATTCAAACGCAGAGGAATAAAATTAGGGTCATCGCCATTGAGTGATTAACAGATTTATCAGGAACCTCGTAGCTTAACCATTAATTAAAAAATATGTTCCTAAAATTGGATCGGATTATTGTTCAGATAATGTTCATCTAAATAACAACGATGCGCTTACACCTTATCAGAAATAATTTTCAATAGTATTGGGTTCTTTTTCATTGTTACAAAAACTCTATAACGTTAGCGTCCTTGTGGGGATAAAACAAAATTTCAAAATTTTAACATTGATTATTTAAGATCTAATTGCTACAAAGAACGTAGACAGTATTATTTAAAAAAAGATACAAGTTAGTTAGCATATATTTACAACATGCATTGAATAAATTACTTTGAACAATAATTTGACTTAATCATAGACAGAGTAAAATGTTCGACGCTGTGTATGTGTATACAACGATTGATTATCTAAAATATTAAACTTTTGGAACACCATGGTATCAGCCATTTAATAATTCGTTATATGTGGCGTGTTCTGAGAAAACTGGGCAAAATGCATGTGCGTAAAGTGTCGTCCCAGATTAACCTGTGCAGTCCGCACAGGCTAATTAGGGACGACAATTTCCGCTTTTATTGAATTTTTCGGTTACATGATGTCTCTTCTTAGCGAAAATCTAGTTTAGGCGGAAAGTGTCGTCCCGGATTAGCCTGTGCGGACTGCACAGGCTAATCTGGGATGACACTTTACGCACAAGCATTTTGCCCAGTTTTCTCAGAACACGCCACATGTAAATGATCTTTATTAATAAAAATAATAAAATAAAAAATACGAAAACACTGTCCATGGATATTGTTAAATACTGCACATTGATCTAGATGATGTTAAAATATTATTTATAGGAATTTTCATTTAACCGTTCACACTCTGTTTAAGTCATTTCTGTCGCAGTTGTGTGTGTTTTTTTAAACAATGACTAAATAAGCGAAATTATATATATTAATTTAAGGTAAAATATTCACTTTACCTCCATAAATGCAATCTTGTTCCGTCAACATTATGTGATTTTTGTTATATGCACTCAGAAACCAATACCCACGTATTCTGGAGTTGTCATGTTATTCAAAAGTTTTGGATGGATATCAAAAACGCTATTGAGAACAAGTTAGAAAGGTTGGAAAACATTGAACTTAATTTTGCAATTATATCATTCTGCAATTTGACCATAGCTGATTCCAACAATGCACAAATGATAAACTCTGTAGTAGTATTGGCTAAATATTTTATCTTAAAATGCAAACAGAAAAAAACAACACCACAAATAGATGCTTTTGTTTCTTTTTTTAATAATAGAATTAAACTCGAGGAAAATAGTCGCGACTACACAAAATAAATTACATATATTTTGTAATCGCTGGGCGCTTTTTATGCTCAATTAGTACACCTACCACACATAAATTAATCTTTGAATATACTTTATAACATAGATACACCTACCTTAAAGCAACATACACTTTTTTCCCCTTTTTAGTGTTTTCTACCCATACCATTCCATATTAGTTAACCTTTAAACCATGTTTGAAATTGACACTGTTTTAAACATAAACATATTTTATTCAAAATAACCATAGACTTTTGCAAGCTATGGCTATTTACCATAACTAATATCCAAAACAAGTTACACAGAAATACTATTTGAGTGTATTTAAAAAATAATGTATTATATGCAAAATATGTCATGTTTACGATGGGAATAAACAAATCGAATTACAAAAAAATATTTAATTTTGTTTATTAGCATTTATCTGTACACATCATAAGGCCAAAACAAACTGATCAGTTGTTCGACAGAATTCCGCCACAACTTGTGTATGTTTATTCCATGTTCTTTATAATCAGAGGTGAGCGAAAGGCGCAGAATAATACAAGTTTAAAAAACAACATTCCTGCAGCTGATTTAATGATGCAATTTTGTTCTATTTATTTGTGTTTAAACTAAACGAAAAATGAAAAGTCTGTGTCGCACAATATGCATACCAAACCAAAAACAAAAAACAAAAAACAACAATGCTTATTAAAATCGAATCGGATGCGGGGCTAAATGGCCCATCGTGGTGCAATAAAAAATACAAATATGTTTTTATTTCATTTAAGAATTTTATGTAAGGCAAATCCGTCGAACATCTGATCAATTGTTTAAAGCCTTATGCATAACGATACTAAATAAGTAATTACCCATACCAATATAAACAAAGCGAAACTCTAGAAGCGCCAGCAGAAGATACACTTAATTATTGATACGGGGTCCTTTATTTATGACAAGTGTCCACTTACCGAACCCAATCAAAAGTACACACCATAAGAAACATCATAAATAGCACACATTTAACAGAAACATTGAGGCTAACATGAAATTGCTGCGTGTTTATTTCTAAAATGCTGCAAATGCAAGTCTGACAATCAACAACAGTTATCGATCCTATCCTTATATAACCAGTTTGACAAAATGAATGTTTCATACTTTTTGTTCAGATTTCTTTTTTTCAAAAGGCTTTCGATGGCCAGATTAATGTTTATGTTAAGGTTTAAGTTTATAGTGTGTTCATGTAAGGGCTAAATGTATTATTAGCTCGACACAAGAATTATATCAGATATTTTCTCTTACACCATACGATTATATTTTGTAAAGATCGTTTAATATACTAAATCATACAATCATAATCTGTATATATAAGAACACTATCATTAAATCAAAATTAACATTCATTAAGATAAAAACATGCTTGTTTTCATTTTAATTCACCTTTAAGTGTGTTAAAAAACATGGAATATATTCTTTATTTTGTCTATTTTTTCCCCTTGTTTGCATAAATTATCCTTATACAATCAAAAATACTTTTAAAGAAACGCTTAACCCTGCAGGGCAATAGCAAAAGTATTTTAAACTATAATGGTTTGCTTAAACTCAAATATTTACGAATAGCAGAGTATTGGCATGTAATTGAGTTTTGTACCGTCTTTATTTATGCACATTCCCATTCAAAGTGACTATCCAAATAACATAATTCACTGCATGCTTAAAAGTATCAGATTTCTGAAAGACAATTATTTTTTCAGTAAAAACAATATCGTTGTATTTTTTTATATTCGAACTCACCTGCATCGAAGGAAATATATACTTTCTGTACGCTAGTGTACTTAGTTGATTAACTTCAGTGGCATCAAACACTATCGCATGTTTAGAAACAATGCAACTAATATTCCCCAAATCTTCATTATTCGACCTTTTTCATTTTTATGACAAGTTTATTGGTCAGCTTGGCCTGACTGTACCTGCATGTATTTAAAGTTGATTGGCCATATCTATTATATGATTTTATCTGTTTAATCGTCTTGAACTTAAATGTGAACAAACGGCATTGATGACCAATCGTTTTATTTTTATTATACTGTAAAACAAGTATAAGAGATAAATTTTGGTAAGTTCGAAAATTCTATATTTTACAAATTATAAAATAACACATAAACCTCGGATTTGCACTCTTAAGGTTTTGAACAATAATTCCCAATCGCAGAATAAAGATAAAAACTGATATAAGTAATACTATACCTAAACAGTTTCTCCTATATAAGTTATTATACAGTATCCTACATAGGAGAAAATGGTTTACGAAAATGGATCTTGGTCTTGCTTGTATAAAAAAAATATATATACATATTTGTTCATATATTGTGCATACATTTTTTTTATTTAGCACCCTTTATCTCGAAGGTTTACTTAATAACACTGATGATCGCATTTCTTGTATTTATTAAACATGACAGAGAACGATTGAACATAACTTCGCTTCAAACATGTACATTTATTTGAGTGAACGGATATAAACCTAAACGTATATATATGTTGATATAAAAGTCGATGAAAAAAACAAACATTTAGAAATCTACATATTTGTGTGCGATAAAATATATTGGCAAAATACAATCAAACAAGAGAGGCTTATGGAATGGGGTGATGAGCACTGTAAACATCAGATCTTAAAACCTAGCAAACGTATATTACACATGCGATGTAAGATGATCAAACATAGCGTTAACAATGAACTGAACACGCTCTCGTTCTAAGTAAATGAGATATGATAAAAAAATGAATATGTTTGCACCATGAAAGAAATTAAGATGACACCAAAAAACATATGTGTTCGTTCTACAACTAATGTTATATCAGGGAGCATTTGTTAGCCTCTTTCTTGTATAATCGGCCCCTGAAGAGTTGTATTTACTTTTTATATTCAATAAAATTGTCAACACAAGTGAGAAATTTACTTACATTGCGTATGAATTTACAAGAAAATAAAAGTAAAATAATAAATGATTTACATATCAGGTATTTCCTTAGTAACAGGCCAATTCTACACAGTCACCTCAACAACCCTGATTTGTTCATGTTTTTATTATATATATGTACTGTTATCATTTCTATAGGAAAACACTATATTTTTGTAATAATTTTAATAAATATCCTTAAATAAATGAGACTCGTTCAGGGAAAACTGGGTTTTCTGGTGTAGGTGTAGCAAATTTTAATAAATTGTATGTGTGTCCGAACAAATTCTAAAAATCAACTATTTGAACCCAAAACAACTCTTATGTGATATCATTGTCTCATTAAAGATCAATAACTAAAGTTCTTTCAGAAATATGTCATAATTTCTTAAATAAGGAGGCGACCGAATCTATTGGAATGGTGAAAGAATAGGAAAGAAGGATTTGTTTATACTCAACACCACATTGTTGCATAAAGGAGATTTAAGCCAGAACAGTTTTCAAATTTGCTTCTGAGACGTATGGATATATAACAATAAACAACTCGTTGACATTGAAACTCAAATAAAATCAAATGAATGTTATTTAAGAAATAATTCGTGGTCGTTATAGTTTGTTGTCGAATAACCCACGGCCGGAAGTTTAGATGCGTAGGGATTAAATCACGAGTGCGAAGCACGAATTATTTCGATTCTTACACGGTTTTTACTTAAAATTTATACACTGTATCTTATTTTTCTTGTGTACTATTTAATGTGAAGTTCCACAAATAAAAATAACTTTCGGCTGTTCTGTCGACCAGATCTCCGCCTTTTATCATCCAGTTAACATTCGATCCGCGATAAGAGCACGCTTCCCCGATTCGAACTTCAGCCATTTTAGTATCGATGCAGCAGACGAACACCGTGGGAAATTGGGTCAATTTTACGCATTTGTTTTCATAGCGTAGTATTTTTTCACGTGACTTTCATCCATATATTACCGGATTATTACGCTGGTGGAAAATGTATCAGCATGTTTTGTTTAGTTACAGCGCGTGCTTTCAGTGTATAAGCTCCTTCCATAATTATTGCAGAATAACATAAAGTCGATTTTCTTCTTTGTTTATATGAAATTTGGCACGTGCCGTTTTAGAATTTGTGATAAAAACATAATTAAATTTCGATTGATTGTAAATATTTTAAATCCAATACTGACCGAAAATGATGAAAGAAATATTTCATATACGGTACGGAGTCCTTTGTCAGTCGAGTTATTAACTGAAAGGTAAATTAATTGACCACTATATGTCGTTAATTAATATTTAAAAATATTGGAGACATTGGCCAGCCTAGCTAAAGAAAGAATTACTCTAAAGCTTAAACAAACGGAATTTTGTTGATATTTGTAACAGAGGTCTAAGCGTTTTACTGATTTCCCGATATCTTTCTTTTTTTACAAATTAAACCCGATTTGACGACTTGTATTCAAATTATCAGTCAATAACTGTATCAAAATCGTTTCAATTATCAATGAAGACACAACACATTTTTTTTTTAATTCTAAACTAAATGTGGAATAAGTGTATGTTCTTGTAATATATTACTTGCAACTAAACTGAGCTTATTGAAACTACGGTCCATAATAACAATTCATGTTTGTTTTAAGAAATGAAGATTATTTAGCGTTGACAATCTACTTATTTAACACATTTATATTGGACGGATTTTTAAAGTCGTTTATATTATTGTTTTGATGTTAACAATGTATTTGCAGTTTTATTAACTTATCTGTAGTTTTTATCAACATAATTTAATTATTTAAACTACTGACCAAGTGTTCTCATTTTCCTCATAATGGTAAATATCAGCGACAACATAAGTATTGGTTCATTCATTAAAATATTGCATTTAAAATATTCAAAATTGACAAAGGGCAAAGAACAGACAATAAATAAGATAATTCCATGATTGTGCAACGGTAAGATGGTCTAGCAATAATATACAAAATAACATATTTTGTTTAACAATAAACTGACAATGGATAATGTTTCCTTAATTTTCATACTGTTATCTAGTATATAAACTTTTCTTTTACATGTCATAGTTTGAACAAATAATAAACCATAGTGTTTATTATTTAATTCATATATTCGCTTCTATTCAAATATGTTCATTATTCGCTTCAAACTTAATTAGGAAAACAATTCACGCATGAAATTCTGTTTGACATGGTGTTTACAAAAACACCATCTCTTGCCATTTTAATAAACCATGTATTTCGTTTTTTTTTTGCAAAATGATTTATAACTGTTGGCGATTGACACACAACAACTCATGCAAGTTTAGGGTGGGGTTATACATAATTTACACGCATCTTTCTTTATAAAATGAATCCGTATATTGACAGTTGGATTGATATAAATAATGTTCTGATTAATACATATCACAATCGATTCCAAATAAGGGTACGTTGGTTTCATACAAATGCAATAAGTATAAAAAAATGAAATTTGCATCCATTTATGAAGAAAACTCGTTCGTTTTTATGATGTATTTAATGCTTAGATTGAATTTATATGACGGTAAATTGGTTCAATACAACGCTTTCATCCGTTTCATGTAATGTAACTTTGAAAAAAAGATGATTTTCGGCTCAATATGATAATCTTAAATGTCTTAATTACTCACGAACTGGAGTTTCATCAAAGGTTTTATATCCCTGGCATTACGATTCAAATTAAATAGCAATAAAAGATAATACATTTCATTTTAATAACCATTTTAGTACTCATTGGTTGGATACAAACAACATTAAAATAATTTCTATATTATGAGGCATAAAATGATCCAAAAACTTGATAAACGTCTTAAAGTTATGGCATAATTAGCATGAACATATATTGACTAAACGGGTCAAATTAAGACGTGACTGCACCTTAAAACAGAATTGCACTAAACACTGCAATAACTCGAAAATTAGAAAACATCAAACTTGAATAAACACGTGATTAACTTGACAAGCAATGTGAGAATGATGCTCAACATTTTTCACCATAGGTCAAACGTACGGTGAATGTTGAAAAACAAACAATATTCATCCGGCTGTGATAAATGAATATTGTAATTGAGTATGAAACGTAACTCAAGTATAGGTAAACGGCAATACGAAAATAATGCAGACAGCATCATTTGCACATATTATTCAACTAATCCATTTAATTATTGTTAATGTCTTGGATAAAAAAAAATGAAACATATATATATAATGCAACGCTGTTTACCACGGAATTAATTACTTGTACCTTGCCTGGACCCTTTTACATAATGGACCTGAGTGTAGCAAGACCATTGTAGAGTAATTAACATAACAAAACTACGATTGTCATGCATGGCGTTATTGTTTGTTTGTTTACACATTAGATAAGGAATTTGCAATATGTTCCTATGGTGAACATTCAGGCGTTTAGTAAATTGTAGTTATATTGAATTGATATTCTGTTTCGTCTCAAACCGGTTTCACCAGAGGGTACTATAGGTTTACCCTCAGTCCCTCCGTCTGTCCGCTTGTCTGTTCATCTGTTCGTCCGAATCTGGATCCTTCGAAAACTAAAACAATACTCGAGCTAGGTTTATGAAACTTGGTATGTGGATAGAGGGCAATATCGGTAATATGGGCAAAGTTTCAGCTATTTCAGTTTCCTGACAAACTATATCAAACATTTTATCATTATAGAAATGACGTAGAACGTATATTCATGGTCTAAGTAAAATGCAAATGAGTTGTCAAACCATTTGAATGAGACAATAAGCAAAAATGCATTTGTATTCAGTAAAGTATTAACAATTAGTATAATTGTTATTTCGCTTTTATGCGAATAACTCTAGTAGTGGGATGTATTTCTTTTGATGGAATGTTATTTCATGTCCATCATTAAGATAATAACATTCCGACATTATCAACGGCGGTGTTTCGTCACGTTTCTAGTGTGTAATACCTGTTGTGACATGAAGGTGACATTAACTGACTTTAATTTATTTGACATGCTGCCATTTATTTTTGAGTTTTCATTATTATGTTTTTAATTGCTGAACAGATGCAACGGTTTCGGCATGGGGCGGCACGTCGCATAAAGGGGCGATGACAGTAACAGGGACAGCGCCTGCTGGTGCAGCAACAATAACGTTGAATTCAGCACCAGCAGTCGGTTCCACCCTATTCACTGTAACGGCGACAGCAACCCTTGCTACCTACTCATTCGACACTGATGGAAACCCTTCCACCACCGGAGCCATTGCCAAGGTTGGGACTGCAGGTGTGGTTACACTTGCGACGAAAATTAACTATCCCACTGTAAAGCAAGTGATCTTCAAAGTAAAGTAAGTGCAGTCATTAATATTTTTCGATAAAAGTCGTTTCTTAAAATTAACAGTATTAATTATTTAACGTTATCATACCGAAACCACTGAAAAGGCAGAAACAGTTTACAAGTATGGTGTGTGTTTACAGCTCTCGTAGTGTTAACAACTGGGGTGTTCTGGTAAATAGCTCTCCTTTATCGTCGTCAACCATCCGTCTCAAACATCTAGGTGCAAATTAAGTTAAGAGTACCAAAATACGTTTAAGTATTTATTTCATGAACAGAAGCCAGAGGAGTGTTTTTTCGTTGTATTACTATAAACGAAACCTTGCAAAATTACGCAGTGTCCAATATTTAAATTATTTTACACTAAAGATTGAAGATTTGTCCCTTAAAAATATGTCGCTTATTTTACCCCGATCTCCGCACAAAACTTGATACTTTATAGATTGTTTTACATATCTCATTGGAGAAAAGCGCTGTGCACAAGAGTCATAATTAATGCTTTGAAGGGCATATCTCGAGCACTAAAAATGTATAAACTTGAAAATTGATAGCTAGAGAGATCTCACGTTGGGAAGTACAGTGCACAACGTATATAACTCATGTTTTAAAATATATCGCCTTTTGTTAATTTGTATACTAATTTTTAAATTTTGCACGCGTACATCAATGTAAATGTTGAGTGAGATATTCCATAAGTCATCAACCATTTAAAACACACACTATATTTAGAAAATAAAACACTATAGTGTGGTCTTTATTCAGCATGTTATAATAACGATCGAATAAGAAACTTTGTTTAAGTTATTTCTATCTAAGTGTACGGGTACGGTCTCAATAGCATGAAATGAACGAACAACCTCTTGCATATCAAACTAATTACTCAATGTATATCCCATAGGAAAGGCCCGTAAGAATATTCCTTGCAAAATGACTGGTTTGCACTTTAAGTAATAATAAGAAGTAGGTATTGAAATGATGTATAGTATGAACCCGTTCTGTTTCAGTACTTAAGTATTTAGTTTAATACAATTATCGAGGAATAGATTATTATGCTCAAAATGTGAGCAATCTAAAAATCACATTCTTTCTCAATCTAAGGCCGGCTATGACCTACCGGTACTCATTCAACGTGTACGTGTTAAGAAATTGCTGAATCAGTTGGTTCAAAACCTGAATATACCATGCGGAGCTTTATTTATTTCAAAGAACACATTGCCTAACAATGAGGCACAAAACAAATGCACTAGGCAAAACACACAAGCAAACAAACGAAACTGAATAAATATTTGGTGACCGCCTTTGAACGGTCAATGCAAATAGTTGGGGTTTTAAACCGGTTTTAATGGGCTTTAAACCCTACACTTTTCCCAGAAGACTTAATCATAAACGTCTGGATTGCGAATGTCATGACATTTTGTTAGTTGCACGTTAGTTTACTAAGAATGACAGTGCCCAAAGTTGCCCTCGAACATGTGCACACATACATATTTATTTACCATTTGAACGTTGACTGTTTCAGAGCCACTGACAGTGACGCCGCAACTGGAGTCATAACAGTGACAGTCAACTTCGCCGCATCGTCGTACGCTGCCGTCTCATTCTGTGCTGCCGATCCAACAGCGATAGGTAAACTTAATGCCTTCCTGTTAGAATATGTGTTTTTATTTTGTTTCCTTTAACGATTGGGTCCTGTATTTTATTCAACTGTTGATCGTTTCAATAAACCCTCGTATGTTAGTACGAATTGCAATCCAGTCGCAAGTAATTGTTTACACGTATAATTGTAAGTTGCGAGATTGTCAACTGTTTAAACGAGTCGTACTTCGTCGAGGGCTTATTGGAACAGTCTCTTGGCGTTAGTCTTAGGAAGCGATCAATTGTTCTTTGCGTTTTATTCGTGTCGTTCTAACATTTTATCTAAAGCATAAAACGCGTATTTCACAAAATGTCTTTATATTTAGCACCGTCTTTTACATGAACTTCACATATTATTGTGAAATGTGTATTGTATTTTGTCCGTTGTATTGTTCGATATGTTACAGGTCCTTTTTTGGTTATAACATAAAACGAAATGAATATTTATTGTCTTACCCAGCATCGTGATTGTTAACGCCATCTGAAGAAGCATCAGTCTCGTTTCTTGAAGTATAATCGAAATTCATACTGTACAAACACACATCGTATGCATTTGATTTTTGTCAGTCGGTGTATTTGAACGGCAGCCCAATAAGTAAGGTGAACTGTCATGTCAAAAATGATGGGATATAATTTGATCAAAGTGAATCATTTAATTGCGCGTCTTTGTAACGCATTACTTATTTATAATACATATATTCAAATGGTAATGTTAACGTTTATGCTTGTATTTCCAGGAACGGTACTCGGCAAACCGACCACGGGTTCTACCACTGGCGTTTGGACTGTTACAGGTTTGACTTTAGAATGCTTTATTTCAAAGTTAGTTTTACTCCTACTGCACAATGCTTATACGATCAAACCTATTATTGTGCAATGGTTGTATTAGAAATAATTTCGCTTGGAATAATAAATGTGTACATTAAAAAGTCAAACACTTTCGCAACATAATATACGATTGTATCCTTCTGCAGGGGGAACAGATCAAACAAAATTTACCGTCGCAGACGGATCGGTCAAAACTCTACTTAAACTGGAATCTGTAGAGAAAACATATTACACCGCCACCCTTACTCTGACGGACGGGACTGAGGTTACCACTTGGCCTTTAAACGTGGTTCTTGGATGCACGAGCACGAGCAGCGGAGTCGCCCAGATCGTTTCCGGCATGGCCATGATCGTGATGACAGTCCTGGCGTGTCATGTGGTCTAAACATTCACACAAATCGTACAAAAAGCTGTGATAAATAGACTGATTTCTTTAGCGAAAAAGATTATACCCTTAGACTGGTTTTTTATGAATTGTTTATTCACCGATATTACACATAATAAGTAAAATGTAAATGTAAGTTTAATGACAGAAAAATAAACACAGTCAATATAATTATTTAAAAACAATTATAATGTAAATCATAGCTATTAAGAGAAGTAGTGAAGTATTGTGTTTTTCCTTGTTGTTTTACCATGAGGTTTGCTTATTTTCTTGTCTCCGCCATGAATTTCCATTCGAAGCATTTACTGTTTCTCTGGAAATGAATTTACGGAAACTCCCTTGATAAATCTGTGATATGTTTGCTGTTTTTGTTTAGTCTTTTTGTAAAAAATAAAATTCTTTTAAAATACAGACTTTGTTTTCGTGGAATAGCCAATACAGGAATAATGAAACTTCAAAAATAGTATCACTTTACATTAGAATCATATGCTGTATTTAAAAAAGCAATACATCCTCTATGTTTATGTCACTGTAACATTAAGATCTCTTCGAACGCTTGTTCCAATTGTAACTCAATGATTTTGCGAGTTTCTCTTACATACACTCTTGATTGAAAAAACAAACGGACACCTGATTAAAAATGACCAGTGATTAATGGAGTTTTGAGGAAGCAACCACACCGAAATATGGATCCGGAAATATTATCTTAGACACTGGTTCATTTAATATATAATAATGCATTTATATACTCCTTTAGTTATGATTCCGCACATGAAAGTTCACATTTTATTAACAGTGGTGGCGCAATTTAAGCGATAGAATGTGTGCCGTTAAAGGGCAGCAACTCGAGTTAATTTTTAAGCATGCACCCGATTCATACCGAAAATACATTTTTAAAAATTCAGCTAAATGACAATGGTTATTCTTTTCAAAAACCGCAACACTAAAACAAATCTACAATACTAACAGAAAAGGACACATTAAATGAAAAATAAACTTAATTAAACAACTAAATTTCTCAAAATTGGGTGCAATGCCAGATCAATTTTGACACATAATTATTCATACTTGTTTCGAAACGTAACCGGCAAAAACTATCTGTACCATCCATATATATGCATTACAATTATTCATGTTCACGTTTCAAATAAGCAAACAATGAAAATTAAAAGAATATGATATATTTTGAACAGTTTGAAAGTAATTATTTAAATAAATGGACACAATAAAATACTAGTTTTGGAAATAAACTGATGATCAATGCTATATGATGATGATGATGATAATGATGATGATCATGATGACGATGAAGATGTATATGATGATGATGATGATACTGATGATGATGATGATGATGGTGGTGGTGATGATGATGATGATGATGATGATGATGATGATGATGACGACGACGACGATGATGACGATGAAGATTATGATGATGATGATGATGATGATGATGATGATGATAATGAAGATGATGATGCTGATGGTGTTGATGGTGATGGTGATGATGATGATGATGATTATGAAGATGATGATGATGATGATGATGATGAGGATGATGATGATGATGATGATGTTGATGATGATGATGATGATGATGATGATGATGATGATGAAGAGGAGGATGATGATGATGATGATAAAGATGATGATGATGATGATGATGATGATGATGATGATGATGATGATGATGATGATGATGATGATGATGATGATGATGATGAT
>VMBQ01006381.1:12500-18486 GCA_007657795.1 Dreissena rostriformis | reverse complement strand
ATGAGGAGGAGGAGGAGGAGGAGGAGGAGGAGGAGGATTGTAAAAATTGTCTTATGTTAACCCGGTTCCCTAGTATTTTGACACACGCAATATAGATTTAAACGTGGCTTAGAAATTGTCACAATAAACATTCTGACCAAGTTTCATCAAGATTGAGTCATAAATATGGCTTGGTGACCTAGTTTTTGAGCTGACGTGACCTTGTTTTTGAGTTGACGTGATGATGACTCGAACATGGCCTTAATATCATCAAGGCATAGATTCAGACGAAGATTTATAAAGATTGAGTGAAAAACGTGGACTCTATCGAGTAGTAACATTGACAAAGCATGATGCACACCGCGTGACTGTTGATTTAATTATAGGTTTGAAAATTAGAAATATGTCCGTACGACACGTATTCCCCGACATTCAGATTTCGTCTTGAAACTTTAGTTATGTCGGGGAAAAAAGGAGCCAAAATATGAAGGTGGGCAAGATCGCATTTAAGAAGGGTCTTGAGAAGATTTTCAGCTATTTATAAAAAAAATTACATAACCACATGAGCGAAACTAACAATTCAATGTCACTTCAGGGGTTCCGATGGTTGTAAACAATTCGTTAAAATGTTCAGGCAATGTAAACTGTAAGTGACTTTTGAATTATAATGATACTGTTATGAGATGCTTCATTGACTGCTTTTGATGAGTATCAGATCCCTGAGATAGCAAACATTGTTTTTGGCCTGATATATATTCATTTATTTATGTAGCAGCTTTAATTAATCTAATTGTCGTCCTACTGAATAAATTACCAAATTTATTGTCACCAATAAGCAAGCAAAACATTTCCACATACAGACCTTTACAGGAATTTGACAGAATTATATTTAATTCGGTACGAACAAAAGCAAATGCTGTAAAATGACATACAAATAACGGGATGACCTGAAGCAGTAAAATGGTTTCCGGATGATAACTCAANATGATGATGATGATGATGATGATGATGATGATAATGATGATGGGGATGATGATGAGGATGAGGATGATGATTATGATGGCGATTACGATGATGATGATGATGAAGACGACGACGACAACTACGACGACGATGATGATGCTGATGACGACGACGACGACGACGATGATGATGATGATAATGAAGACGGCGACGACATCGACGGTGACGATGATAATGATGATGATAATGAGGATGAGGATTATGATGATGATGGCGATTACGATGATGATGATGATGATGATGATGAAGACGACGACGACAACGACGACGACGATGATGATGCTTACTTCTAACTTGTCTGACACAGGCTAGTCCAACGTGTCAGCGTGGTTTTAACTACATTTGGGGTTTTGCCAGCGTCACAGCGTTTGAAGTGCCACCTGGCAGTTTGGTGTCTGGTTCCTGTCCCTAACCTCTCGATAAATTTGAAAGAAGTCGGGAACCAAGCTGACTTTACCTTAATCAGCGAGGTATGCCGATTGAGAAAAATTTAGCTCAATCTTTGAGCTCGGTCTTTTAGGTAGGTCGCCATTGTGATTTTTTTTTCATGGTATGATAACTTAGACGAGCTGCTGTAGCAGCATCGTCAAAAACAACAGTTTACTAATATGGTGTGTTTGCAGCTCTCGTAGTGTTAACAAATGGGATGTTCTGGTAAATCACAGTCCATGATCGTCGTGAACCACCCGTCTCAAACCTATAGATGAAAATTAAGTAAAGAGTACCGAAAGACTTCAAAGTATTTATTTCATTAACAGTAGCCAGAGGAATGTTTTTTCTTTGTATTACTTTAAACGAAACAATGCAAAAATATGCTTGTAAGAAACCAGTGTCCATTTTATTTTTATTTCACAATAACGATTGAAGATTGGTCGCCTAAAAAATACGTAAGATTAGTTTACCACGATCTCCGCACAAAACTCGAAACTTCAAAAATTGATTGACATATCTCATTGGAGAAAAGCGCTTTCCTCAAGAGTCATAATTAATGCATTAAAGGGCATATCTCGAACACTAAAAAAACAATGAACTTGAAAATTGGTAGGTAGAGAGATCTTTCGGTGGGAAGTGCAGTGCACAATGTATATAACTCTTGTTTTAAAAAAGATTGCCTTTCGTTAATGTGTATACTAGTTTTTAAATTTGCGAACATCAATGTCAATGTTTAGTGGGATATTCCATAAGTTATCAACCATGTAAAGCACAAATGATATTTAGAAAATGAAACACTGTAGTGTGCTCTTTATTCAGCATGTTATAACAACGATCGAATAAGACACTTTGTTAAAGTAATTTCTATTTAAGTGTACGGGTACGGTCTTAAAAACATGAAATGAACGAACAATATTTTGCATATCAAACTAATTCCTCAATGTATATCCCATATGAAGAGCCCGTAAAAACATTCTTATAGACGGAAAGAAAATGTAGAATTTAAAGAATTGAAATTATCCCGCTAATCATAAAGACTGGTTGACACTTTAAGTAATAATAAGAAGTAGGTATAGAAATGCTGCATCTGTATAGTATGAATACGTTCTGTTTCAGTACTTTACCATTATCGAGGAATATATTATTATGCTCAAAATAGCATCTATTTCTCAACTTGTTTGGTTACAAGACTGAATAAAGTTTTGTTTTTTTCTATAAATGCAAAATCCAACGACCAATCATATCCATGTAGGATACAAGCGTTAACGACCTATGACAAGTTTTATTGTAATGGACCAAAACATGGTTATGTAAGTATTCGGATAAAATTTCAGTGTTTTGTTATAGACTTCAAATCGCACTCAGAAAGTCATGAAAAGATAAAAGTGTTTTGTGGTATAAGACGTTACATTTCCTAAAGACTAATTTTAGACCAGCGGAATTTTGAAATCCAGTTAATTATAAACAGTACAGCAACACAATAAATGCAAAGGGTAAATGTGCGTGATTGAGTAAACACTTAAAGATAAATACACTTACCAGTCGTAAAACGTGACCCATACATCATGTTTAACACAAGTTAGTATTGTTCTGCACTGCTTGTGATATCTGTTTTATATTTATTTCCGCCTGCTTACCGCTTGTTTTAAAGATACCCCCATGGTTTTGCATAACGAGTGAATGGAGATCACTGATATTAACAAAGAAAACAGTATCTGCTCAATGAATTTATAATACGTGCTATATTGATGTGTTTCATCACATGTTTATACTTGAAACGAAGAAACTCTTACCAAATAAGAAACAGTTTTCAGCCTATTAGCCAATAACCTGATCTATATTACTATTAGTCCACATGATAAATTTACATTCAAGCGTAAACTCGCTTTTTAAATAGTCGAGGGGATGGAAAGTATTTCGGTCAAGGTCGCGATTGCAAAATAGACAAAAGAGTCATATATGCCGCATGTATTGCCATATCTTCACAAAAAAATGGAGAGATAATTTATCCCAGTGAAATCTCGGCCGAGTGTAGAAGTGGGTCACGTAGGTAGGGTTCAGAAAACCTTGTCACTATGCCAATATAAAGGATATCTATGTAAATACTATATAAATATTCATTATTCGTCCAATCGTCATGAAAATTGCTCAGAAGATGAGTTCTGATGATGTTTAAACTAGTTTTAGTCCGTTGAATATCATGGTCGCAAGAAGATGGGGGCACTTTTCTTAATATGTTTATTGTAAAACCTTGTGAACACTCTAACAATCACAAACTTTCTCAATCTCAGGTGAGTTATGAACTATCGGTCCTCATTCAACGTGTACGTGTTAAGAAATTTTAAAATTGTTGAATCAGTCGGATAGAAACCTGAATATACCATGCGGTGCTTTATGTATTTTAACGAGAAAATCGCCTGACAATGAGGACCACAACACATGCACTAGACAAGACACACACGCACACCACAAACAAACGAAACGGAATGAATATTGGGTCACCGCCTTTGAATGGCCAATGCAAATCGTTGTGATATTAAACCGTTTTTAATGGGCTCCAAACCTTACACATTGCCCAGAAGACTTAACCATAGACGTCTGGATTGCGTATGGCACGAAATTGCGTTAGCTGCACGTTAATGTACTTAGTAAGAAAGTGTTCACATTTGCCCTCGAACATGTGCACACATACATAATTATTTACCATTTGAACGTTGACTGTTTCAGAGCCACTGACAGTGAGACCACACCCACAACTGGAGTCATTACAGTGACAGTCAACTTCGCTGCATCGGCGTACGCTGCCGTCTCATTCTGTGCTGCCGATCCAACAGCGTTAGGTAAATTTAATGCCTACCAGTTAGAATATGTGTTTTTTTTCCCTTAAATGATCAGGTCCTGTATTTATTCATCTGTTGATCGTTTCAATAGACCCTCGTATGTTAGTACGAATCGCAAACCAGTCGCAAATAATGTTTCACACGTATAATTGTAAGTTGCGAAATTGTCAACAGTTTAAACGAGTCGTATTAAGTCGAGGGCTTATTGGAACAGTCTCTTGGCGCATTAGTCTTAGGAAGAGATCAATTGTTCTTTGCGTTTTATTCGTGTCGTTCTAACATTTTATCTAAAGCATACAACGCGTATTTCACAAAATGTCTATATATTTAGCACCGTATTTTATATGAACTTCACATATTATCGTGAAATTTGTATTTTATTTTGTCCGTTGTATTCTTCGATATGTTACAGGTCCGTTTTATGGTAATAACATAATACGATAATAATATTTGATGTCTTACCCAGCATCATGATTGTAAAACTCACAAAAGAAGAATCAATCTCGTTTCTTTAAGTATAATCGGAATTCATATAGTACACACACATACACACATTGTGTACCTTTGAGTTTTGTAAGGTGGTATATTTGAAAGGCAACCCAATAAGTAAGGTGAACTGTCATGTCAAAAATGATGGGATATAATTTGATCAAAGTGAATCATTTAATTGCGCGTCTTTGTAACGCATTACTTATTTATAATACATATATTCAAATGGTAATGTTAACGTTTATGCTTTTATTTCCAGGAACGGTAATCGGCAAACCGACCACGGGTTCTACCACTGGCGTTTGGACTCTTACAGGTTTGACTTTAGAATTATTTTTTAATGTTAGTTTTACTCCAACTGCACAATGCTTATATGATAAAACCTATTTTTTTTTGCAATCGTTTTATTCGAAATTTCACTTGGAATACATAAATGTGTACATTTAAAAGTCAAATACTTTCGCAACAAAATATACGATTGTATTTTTCTGCAGCGGGAACAGATCAAGCAAAATTTTCGATCGCAGACGGATCGGTCAAATCTGCAGCTAAACTGGAATCATCAGACAAAACCTACTACACCGCCACCCTTACTCTGACGGACGGGACTGAGGTCACCACTTGGCCTTTACACGTGGTTCTTGGATGCACGAGCACGAGCAGCGGAGTCGCCCAGATCGTTTCCGGCGTGGCCATGATCGTGATGACAGTCCTGGCGTGTCATGTGGTCTAAACATTCACACAAATCGTACACAAAACTGTGATTTTTTGACTGATTTTCTTAGCGAAAAATATAACACACTTAGACTGTTTTTTATGAATTGTTTATTCACCGCTTTTACCCACAATAAGTAAAATGTAAAAATAAATAACAAGTAGTATTCGATAAAACAGTGAACTCGTTTAATGGCAGAAAAATATACACACTGAATATAATTATAATGTAAATCATAGCTATTAAGAGAAGTAGTGAAGTATTTAAAGTGTTTTTCCTTGTTGTTTTACCATGAGGTTTGCTTATTTTCTAGTCTCCGCCATGAATTTCCATTCGAAGCATTTACTGTTTCTCTGGAAATGAATTTACGGAAACTCTCTTGATAAATCTGTGATATGTTTGCTGTATATTTTAAGTCTTTTATTTAATAAAATTCTTTTAAAATACAGACTTTGTTTTCATGGCATAGCCAATACAGGAATAATGAAACAAGACAAATAGTATCACT
>VMBQ01006381.1:2500-10000 GCA_007657795.1 Dreissena rostriformis | reverse complement strand
CAGTCTCAAACATTAATACACAACGGTCGCCGCCTAGAAACAGTCAATTGAAAGAGTTGGGTATTTCAATCGGTTTAAGAATCTCCAAACATCACACTTGACCCATATGTATGAACAAGTTATAAAAGTGTTTATAAAATTTAAAATGTATTAGTAATACATGTTATGTACTACATTATGCAATTTAAGTGCATCATCATTTTATATTGCTAAATAAAAAAATATATTCGTTCAAGAAACATCCAGTTTAAAATTTGGAAACAAATTCATCCATTGAGATCGCTCTGGAAAATATTGAATCATATAGTTCATACTAAGCACACATTCAATAACGTGTACCTTAATTGATGAAATGACTGGTTTAATAACCATTTTCACCCGACCATGTAATCAAAATAGCTATCCGCACTCGTACTTAAAATGTTACCTAAGCGTCATTAACGTAGACACTGCCAAGACTAGTTTCCTGGCGGAATTGACCAGTGGACCGCGTTTATGTGTGTTTACGGTTGTTGTTTTTCTTCAAGTACTTTAACATTATTTGATTGTCTTACTAAACCGTGTGCTTATCTTAACCACCGATGCATAAACATACGAGGACGATTTTAATCACGCCTATGTAATGCAGTTTTGTAAATCACTCTAAAGATTCTTAAAATTCAAGTACGTCCAGCGATCTGGATGTTTGAATACACAATAAGATCGATCTCGTAAAAATTCACAGATCGATCTCGTAAAAATTCAATAAGCAAGCTTAGTAATTGAATGACTGACACAGCAGTGAGCACACAAAATTATTTTTGACGAGCCGTCATAACACAACTTTATATACATAATTATATAATTATATGTAATTGCAATAGTTATCTTTGTTGAACGACTCAAACATCGCTCTAAAATATACTAACACTAAATGTTGAAAGTTTAAATTCACAATTAAAAACAGTTTATATTCAGCATTATGTGATGCGTTAATAATTATACGGTTGTACTGATTTAATTTTCACTCCATCATAACATTTAAAGGTAACCGTTTAATTCACAAATCGACCTATGACAAGTTGTATGGTAATGGACCAAAACATGTTTATGTAAGTATTCTGATTAAACTTCAGTGTTTTGTTATAGACTTCAAATCGCACTCAGAAAGTCATGAAAAGTTAAAACTGTTTTGTGGTAAAAGACGTTACATTTCTAAAAGACTATTTTTAGACCAGCTGGGTGGAATTTCGGAATCCAGTTAATTATAAACAGTACAGCAACACACTTTATACAAAGGGTAAATGTGCGTGAGAAAGTAACGATAAGAAAAGAAACATTTGCGGGGCGGGGCATCGTTAACAGGATCAGGTCTTTTCATGAGATGGAGTAATGTTAAAATCTATGACTATCTCGGATGAAAGACTGAACATGTTTGAATATGATTGAATTTTCATCGTATGATCCGTCTGTGACACCGAAGAGAAGTAGTTGTAAAGTAATGGGTTGAAAACTGGACAGATTGTCGAATAGAATTGCCCGTTTTCATAATAAATTGGGCGAATGTAGAAAAAGTGATATGTGTCTTCAATCTCTCCACATTTACAATACGGACTTTCCGATATGTTTTTCGTGTACACATGTTCATTTAAGTTGCTGCAATGCATTCGCAAACGTGCGTGAAGAAAATTCAGCGTCCGCTCGCCATCGTATAAGGCATGAGGATTTTTTGTTTGTCTTTGTTTAGATTTGCTTTGAAGGTAGAGAGAGAAGGAGCAGATCTAACAGATTCAGGTAGGGCGTTCCATAGGTTTATCGTTGATGGTAAAAACGATCGTGAAAAAAGCTGTGATTAACATTGAATGCCTCGTATATTATCGGAATTACGAAGTGGATATGCCGTTGGTTCACCCACGCTAGAGGGGATAAGTGCAGACAAATATGGGGGGGGGATAGAGAATTATACATCTTGTAGAAGAGGGTCAGTTTATGTTTAGCTCTCCTATGTTTAAAGGGTTCAAGAGCCGTTTTATTATATAAATTCGGCAGTGATGATAGACGTGTTCCCCCACTAATTATTCTTGCTGCTTCATGTTGAATCTTTGCAAGTTCTATTTCATCCTGTGTGGTTATAGTATCTCAGACTACATCAGCGTATTCAATAATTGGTCTAATACATGTCGTATATACAGTTAGAAGGGACTTTCTATCGAGGATAAACTTAAAAGATGTCATTAGATTTATTCTCTGCCATGCTTTGTTCTTAATGGTTTCAATGTGGTCATGCCAGGAGGATGAGTTAGAGAAGTTCAGACCTAAATGTTAATGAGCCGAAACCTCAGTTATTGTGCAGTCGTTAAGGAAAAGAGGGGGATTAATCGGGCGGTTGATTTTTCTTGATATTACTAATGACTCGGTTTTAGATGGATTGAAGGTAACCAACCACTTATCGGCCCAGGAATGGATTTTTACAAGATCAGCGTTGAGTTGAGTGGCTGCATCAACCGGATTGTCGACAATTATATAACGCGCAGTATCGTCTGCAAACAGGCGAACTGGGCAGTGAATATCTCGCACAATGTCGTTTATGTATACAAGAAAAAAGGAGAGGCCCTAATGTGGACCCTTGGGGAACACCAGCGTTGATAGGCATTGAGTCAGATTTACAACCGGAAATTACATCACACTGTTTTCTGTCATTGAGATAGTCCTGTAACCAAGATAAAAGATTGCACGAGATACCACTGAACCGTAGCTTATGAATTAGCCCTGCATGCCATACTCTAGCAAAGCCTTAGAAATGTCATAAAATACCGCTCTAACCTCTTTGCCTTCATCGAGGGCTTTACAGAAAGAGTGATAAACCGAGACTAAATGGTTGACAGTGGAATCTTTAGGTATACAACCTGATTAAAATGGGGTTATACAGTCAGTAGCCCTTAAATGGTTAAAGATGTACTTGTGGAGAATTCTTTCAAGACATTTACGTACAACGCTTAGGAGGGAGATTGGTCTGTAGTTACATACATTATGAATTTCACATACATTGGCTTCTTTCCAGCTCCGTTGAACCCTACCAGTACTTAATAAAAAAATGAAAAGATTTTCAAGTGGACCTGCAATTTCAGCTGCGATTTCTTTCTTTTAAGACTATGCTATTTAATTTGTCCGGTCCTGAGGCCTTTCCAGTTTTCATAACTTTAATATAATCTAGGACATCTTGGCGGGAAATGATGAAATCTTCTAAGACGGGGCAGTCTGAATTTTGGATGTTTGGGATGTGCGTTTGTGTATTTGGTATCGTTAGATTAGATTGAGATTGAAAGAGTGAATTAAGGATATTTGCCTTATTTATTTCAAAGAACAAATCGCCTGACAATGAGGCACACAAATCATGCATTAGACAAGACACACACGCACACCCCGAACAAACGAAACGGAATGAATATTGGGTCACCGCCTTTGAATGGTAAATGCAAATAGTAGGGGTATTACACCGTTTTAAATGGGCTCCAAACCTTAAACTTTGCACAGAAGACTTGACCATTGGCGTCTGGATTGCGTATGCCACGAAATTGCGTTAGATTCACGTAAATGTACATAGTAAGACAGCGCCCAAAGTTTCCATCGAACATGTGCACACAAACATAATTATTAACCATTTGAACGTTGACTGTTTCAGAGCCTTACATAAATAGTGTGATGATGATGATGATGATGATGATGATGATGATGATGATGATGATGATGATGATGATGATGATGATGATGATGATGATGATGATGATGATGATGATGATGAAGACGCCGACGACGACGACGACGTTAATAAATATCCATGATTTTACATGGAAGGTAATGGTAGTTACCATATCTATATCCATATCAACCATATCTTTTCATGATGTTTTAATATGTGTATTGACCATAGCTAGTTTGCAAATAAAACTATGGTGCCATTTAACTAAAAACATACCATGGTTAGTTCATTGTAAAATTTGTCTAAGGTTAACCCGGTTCCCTAGTATTTTGATCAAGTATCATCAAGATTGAGTCATAAATGTGGCTTGGTGACCTAGTTTTTGAGCTGACGTGACCTAGTTTTTGAGCTTACGTGATGATGACTCGAACATGGCTTAAATATCATCAAGGCAAAGATTCGGACGAAGATTTATAAAGATTGAGTGAAAAACGTGGACTCTATCGAGTAGTAACATTGACAAAGCACGATGCACACCGCGTGACTGTTGATTTAATTATAGGTTTGAGAATTAGAAATATTTCCTTAGGACACGTATTCCCCGACATTCAGATTTTGTCTGGAAACTTAAGTTATGTCGGGGAAAAAAGGAGCCAAAATATGAAGGTGGGCAAGACCGATTTTTTTCGAGCTAATTTAAAAAGGGTCTTGAGAAGCTTTTCAGCTATTTATAACTTTTTTTTACATTACCACATTAGCGAAACGAACCATTTAATGTCACTTCAGGAGTTCCGATGGTTGCAAACAATTCGTTAAAAAAATCAGGCAATTTAAACTGTAAGTGACTTTTGAATTATAATGATACTGTTATGTGATGCTTCATTGACTGCTTTTGATGAGTATCAGATCCCTGAGATAGCAAACAATGTTTTTTGCCTGATATATGTGTCGTGTTCTGAGAAAAATGGGCATAATGAATGTGCGTAAAGTGTCGTCCCAGATTAGCCTGTGCAGTCCGCACAGGCTAATAAGGGATGACACTTCCCGCCTAAACTGGATTTTCGCTAAGAAGAGACATCATTTTAACGAACAATTCCACAAACCGGAAATTGTCGTCCCTGATTAGCCTGTTCGGACTGCACAGGCTAATCTGGGAGGACAATTTACGCACAAGCATTATGCCCCGTTTTCTCAGAACACGACATATATATTAATGTATTTATGTAGCAGCTTTTAATTCATCTAATTGTCGTCCTACTGAATAAATTACCGAATGTATTGTCACCAATAAGCCAGCAAAACATTTCCACATACAGACTTTTAAAGGAATTTGACAAAATTATATTTAATTCGGTACGAACCAAAGCCAATGCTGTAAAATGACATACTAATAACGGGATGTACAATTTTTACAACGCCCATCAATAAATAATCTGCTAATTTTCAAAGTATGAGCAAGACGCAAATGTCAATATATATTTCGACTTTTTTTTTAAAGATCTGCCTTTGAATCGAAATGTCATTCAGCCAAAATAAAGGCTTTTGTATGATTCGAGGTGAAATAACACAAACCAGAGCACAGGGGTAACATAATTTACAAGGTTCTAGCAAGTATGTAATTATGCTTTCAATCGCATACAAAAGTCTTCTCTGATAATTATAATTAAACTCTCATTAAACCCGCTGTAATATTTAAATAATAACCTAATACAGAGCAAAGCAGTAATTGAATGCATATGTATAATGAAACAAAAGAAGTCAATCATTTGGTCAATCAAGGTTTCGAGCTATTGACAACTTTTAAGTAATGAATAATTTTTAGAGATCGTATTTGAACAATTGGACATTTCAATGTGAAATATTTCTCCGATAATTATTAAATTGCGTATACAATAAAAGGATCAAAACAGCACCGGCCATTATGTATCATAAGTGTTCTTGAGAGAAATATGTTAATAGAATTGCTATTGAGTGTTTATTTATTGCATTCACATTCCAATATAACTCCGTTAAGTGTATACAACATATAATGGCATTTTTGTTCTGCAATTTCTTTTCTATAAAGTAATAAAGTTGGTAAAAAGTAATACGAAAAATTATGCAACTAATTTATTTAATTTTAGAGTTTTGTTCCCAAAAAAAATAATCAATATTGGATTAAATTAACTACAGAGCCATCATAATGTCTAAATCTGTGTAAGCATCTGCTGGTCTTTATTGTGAGAAATGAGAAAATTACACATTGCCTGTAAACCACAGCCTTATGATACATGTTAATCTTATTTATTTTAGAATTTTACTGTGCATTTTCACAAACATATCTTACATAAATAATGTAATGTTTACGTGTATTCCATGCGTCATTTACATGTTCGCAGTCTACCGCATATGCTACATTTCCCTCTTTCCGTAAGGCAATTTTGTTTTTAAAACGTCGCTCAACTTAAGTGTTTTGTTATTTATGTAGCCATAGTTATATCGATTCCAAGAATATTTGCATGATATTGCATTGACACATTGCATTTGTTTGCAATTCGTTTGCTTGCATGTATCGGAGTAGGCGCTTAATTGATTATTCTTTTTTACACAAGCGATTTACTTAGATTTTTTTTATAGATGCACTGATTTTGATTGCTCAGTTATTTGTAAAAACTTGTCTACGGATACCTCTGTATGCGCTGCTATACAATCAACCCGTTAAAATCAGGTACCAATTTGATTGACAAGTCATTCAAGAATGGGGTGTGGGCGTTACTGAGTCTGTCATTGCATGTTCGATCATTGGATGTGTGTTTAAACAGATCCAAGCACGTGCGTGCCAGGCATGTACGTCATTGCCTTTTCTGTTATTTTCAATATGAATGGAAAATAGGAGGTATGTTTTGAACAGATTCAAACATGATTGATGTGTATGTATGTATTTGGAAGGCGTTGACTAAACCGGTGGCATCATAAATTCGTGTTCAGACTCAAATGATATTTAATGAGTGTTTGTTTATCTCGCTATAGGAACCAGATGTGTATATATTGGCGTGATTTGCCATTGTTTGTCACTCTGTTGCTGGACTTACTCGTGAGCACTTGGAGCAAGGAACATGGATAAGCTGCTTGGATTTGTGTGTGCGCTTCTTTGCGCTTGGAATGCCGGTATGAATACAGTTGGAATATCAAAATAATTATTTATTTTCTGGATTTACAAATGTGTGTGTTTTAAATATGAGATAGAAAGTATTTACATATAGGATATATTTTCGGAATTATGGTGTTTTCAGATTGGAATTATTAAACATCTTTCAAAAATAATTTATATTTAATTTAAAGAACTCAGAAATATATTTTGAATAAACGGAATTAAACACGCATTTCAGGTTATATTTTGTAGTGAACGGAGAGACACCATAATACACTTTAGAAATAGTGTCAAAGTTACAGAATGTTTTTTCCAACTCATACTTTCTGAGCAAAATTTAAGATAATGTCAAAGTATTTCTAAAAATGAAAAGACATATGGGACACCACAGTATTCGACCTATTTCGTAAATAGTACTTACAATAAGTAAAAAAAGAACATAGTGTGATATGTGTACGGTTTTCGTTTATGCACACACTTCACCTTTAATAATTGTATACATATTGTATATTCAGCTAACGCTTAAAAACAAAAGAAACATGTTTTATGCTATTTTGATTATATATCTTTGCAACTAGTTATTAAATACATTTTGTTCTTTTTATGATTGTAAGTCTGCAACACTTTTATAAGAGTTCTAACGGAGTTAAACCACGATGGTGTTCGCCTGAGTTTTAAATAGTCATGCCAA
>VMBQ01006380.1:5049-49894 GCA_007657795.1 Dreissena rostriformis | reverse complement strand
GGTTTGGGGGCCGACATTGTTCGAGGTTGTACTTCCCGCGGTCGGTTTGGGGGCCGACATTGTTCGAGGTTGTACTTTATGCGGTCGGTGTGGCCGAAATTTAATAGGTTGTGCGGTCAATTTTAGGGCCGACATTGTTCAAGGTTGATCTAGATGCGGCCAGTGGTAGGGCCGACACTGATTAGGCTAGTGGCATGCATAGGGTGGGTATTGGATGGGATCCTATAGGTCTTTAGGGTCACTAATTAAAATATGATTAAGGAGTAAGGTCAAACCATGAACCAGGTTACAGGATCCCACACTGTGGTCTATGCCGTATGGGAAAATGTGGGCAAAAAGGTTAATTATAAGTCTAAATCTAGTCAAATGGCCCTAAATACGATGTTAAGCGATTTAAATTGGGTTTATGCTGTACTTTAATGCGTGCCAGGGATTTTTGAGTAAATAAATGGGAGTCTGCCTGACCCATGCTTATTTATGAGTAACAGGTCAAAAAAGGGCTGGGTCGTGAACAAGGGTTATGTGTAAACTTATCTAAAACCGATGGTAAAAGAATCTGACCTATCTACAACCGATGGTGAAAAAATCTGACTTATTTACAACCGATGGTGAAAGAATCTGACCTATCTACAACCGAAAGTGAAAGTATTTGAAAATCAAACAATAGATGACGAATGTACCTGACTTATCTAACAGCCGATGGTGAATTTATCTAACTAACCCAACAACCGGACGAACTTTAACCGCTGTTGCCGGGGCATTCATATCATACCATAAAGTCATAAACGATACCTGCGTTTTGCTATCTAAATATTATTCGCCTTGAGTTGACAATGTACAACGACGATACCGAAACTGAAACGAGATTCATGCATCAATGAATGAGTATTGTCTTGTTGTGATAAACATAACTGTCTTCGTCCTACGTCCGGCGACAGTTATGAAACGAAAAGGTCTTTTCAATGGAGCAAGTGCTGGAGTGAATCACACCGGCATGATTTTAAGACTTATCTTACAGTGTAGAGCATTAAACTTGAACTATTTGTGGACAAACAATAAAATAAACTGAAACTGAAACTTTAAAAATAAATAGGCAGATAAATGTTTGAAGTAGTACTCTTAATGAATGCGAACTTACCATACAATTATACATGTAAGGAAGTGTGAACCGGAAGATTGTGTTGCTTATCAAGTGTCATATGCTGCCAGATATTAAAAAAGCATTTGTTCTGAGTGTGGATGTTTAACATTTTTCTTTCGGAGGTATGTAAAACATGTCGTCTACTGTTGGTAAATTTGTAAGGGTGGTGACTAATGATTTGAAATTCGTGTTATTATGTCGGACCAAAATGCATCCACTTTGTATGTATTTTACACAAACAAAATTAAGTACAGAGGAATGCCGTAAAATACTTTATCGAGAAACAATTGTCTAGTTTGTTATATGACAGGTGGATGTTCTCCACCTTTGGTCATCAATTTCAAAAGTACATAGTTTTTCAGGGAGTTGCTCCCAGCTTTTTGTACTAACAAAAATATATAACCATGCGTTCCACATGATTGGAACCCGAATTCCCTTGGACTCAACGTCAGACGCAATTTAATGATACTTTGAATGTTTTAATTTGCTTAAAATAAATATAAACGTTGCTTAATATTGTCGAATAAAGCCCTACTAGAAGTGCAAGAATATGTATTATTAGCATTCATGTTTATATCATTCAGCCAGGGATTATCGTTTTTTAAACTAGTTAAACACCTTATGAAGAAAAAAAAACACAAACAACTTTTCAGGTAAAACTATATTTATTAAAATATCACAATATGTAATCATCGTTTGCGGTGTAAAAACATGCACATTACACGCTTAAGATATAACAAAATAAGAAGTGAAATGTCACGATATTTTGACCCCGCTATTTAAGGCACGGAATTTTATGTAATGTTTAAATTTAGCACAAGAGGTTATACGCTCTAAATTTATATTGGTTACGTCAACACGAATACATTGAAAGAAAGATATTCGATTTCTTAACTTTTTAATTTTAAAATAGAATATACTGGAAATATGATTTTTTTTCAAGTAATGCAATATACCAGTCGTGATATTTTAATCAATATAAACTAATAATTGTAAAATATACGGTATTTAAGAACTTTTCCTTTTTTCGTCATTCCTGGTTTACAGTCCCTTTATAGACCATACTATAATTGTTAAGCCACACAAACGTTGAAAATGTTCAAAATTTGGATTTGATCAAAATTCAAATATTCTTTTTTTCAATGTATAAACTTTTTATTTAAATATATCAATCACATATACATGGACAATACATTATGAGAAATGTAAAAAGAGACATTTACACGGATAATACAATATGAACATGCAATTATAGTAAATTGCGAATTTTTATTGGAATTCCACTGTAATTGTCTAAGAATCATATACAAAACATGTAAAAAAAGGAGGTAAATATAGTGTATAAAACAATGTTTTGAGTACTTTAAGGAGTATATACACAAACAAGTGTATACATTGAACTAAAATTAATAAAACAAACAAAAATAAGAGAGAGTGCATACGGTGAGTTTCTGTTAAAAAGTTGAAAAGTGAATTATATACTTTAATTTGTAGGAGAAAGCTAAACTGTGTAAAAGACCGTCGTAATTTGGAATACAATTATCTTTTCTACATTTAAAAATGTATCTTAAATATAAATCTTATTATCTGTGTTATCGTGCGTCAGATAGCATGGTAAACAATTCGGGTCAGAAATGTTTGATGTGCTGAATATTGAAGGGCTATGTCCATCCAGTTGTGAAACAGTCCGTTTTGTAGACCTCTATATAAATAAAAGCAATTTTAACTGTCATAACAAAGTCCGGTCATTCCTGTGTATAATTCTGCTAGCTGCGCGATGTGCCCAATATTTTACAAGCATTTTTTTTTTCCACAAGGCAGCACTATTTCAAAGAAAAGCGGGATATTTAAACATAACAGGATGCGTAGAGTAAACAAATAAGTTAGTGAAGTTGTTAAAAGGGTCTATCCCTTAATATAGACACGCATTAAAGCAAGAGATATTACATTTTTTCAAATTAAATTTATCAAATAGCATTGTTATATTGATGAAGCAGTACTTCAAGAATCATGGCTTTACAACGAATCGAAAACAAATAGTTCATACATCCCACGTATACACGCTAAAAATAAATTCGAATTACGTCTTACGTATTCTTAAAGATTGGAACGCGTTGAAACAATATATCGTATTACTTTTTCTTTAATCCATACTTTAAACCCAATTAAACACTTGTATTATGTTTGCTATTGCAGACGCAAGGAAACCGAAAATGAACGCGTGAACATTTGAATATGGCGAATTTTAAAGACATTTTTACAGGCACAGAATATCGAAACTGGATGAAATGCCATTTTGCACAAAGCCTTGCAAAGGCTGTTTTAAGTGATGTTGTCGAGTCAGAGATTGAATCGTTTTGCAAACAGATACTACAAAATGCGCAAGTCACGACACGCCAGCCACCAGGCACATTTTGCCATCAATGTATGACACCAAATGTTATACAATGCCCTACAAGGACAGTTTGCAAAATAAACCGGAGCGGCTGCAAATTTCACAACGGTGTCGGTCTCGATTACAGAAGATGTCCAACAAACGGCATGTGTGATAGTTTATGCAGAGAGATCATCGACAATCATCGTTTCAATGGACCTTCCTGGAAAAATACAGACGCAACCCAATGGTGCACAATCGCGTGGTCGATCGCTAAATGTTACATGCCGCCAGATGGTTATGAGAATGTGAACACGGCTCATGACACCGATTTTAACGGCATCGTGAATATCATCATCAACTGTATCAAATTCCAGAAGTACTTTAAAGACGACCTACGCAAATCTGCCAATATCTGTACAAAGGTAATATCTTTTTAGAAATAAACGATACTGGTTGGCGATGCTTAATGTTCTCTTCCCGTGCTTACACATGACCTATGAATGGTTGTTGTTGTGCAAGAACATTTTCCAGGTTCAAAGAATATATGTCTCTTGCTGGTGTTTGTTTTGACATTTAGAACGATGTTTATCCTTTTTTAAATAGTGGATAATTATATATTTTTCACAACAATATATTTACTCAAACTGAATTTAAAGAAAACTAATTAGTTAATTTTTTAGGTTAGAGACACGTGCAGAAAGCTACGACATTCTCCTTCTATGACGATGGCTGATGCTGAGATGGGTTATTTTATAGACACCCTCGTGGACATTCTAAATGATTCAGTAAACGTGTCTAAAATTAATGAGACAAGCCAGAAACTACTTAAGGTAAAAAGGCAAACATCAATTAAACATCTTCATTACCTTTTGTATAATTATGCATATTATTAAAAGATTCCAATTGCGAACACAGATGTTTGCAATAATGATAAAGCAAGACATACTGTTGTGTTAAGAGCTGGGGAAATACCTGACAGACAGACAGAATGTTTTATTGACATAAACTTAACAGTTTTTTTGTCATTTACAAATAGTTATCCATAGCATAATGTCAACGCGAGTAAAAAATATAGTATAATTAATAACTTGTAAATAATAAAGATTTGATTTATAAATTATTTAAAAAAAAAATCAAATATAGTATTCGTGTTTTGCTAGATTAACATATACAGATGATAAATGAAACGATTTAGTTATTACCTTATATAGAAATATTGGAGGATAAAATCCATAAACATAGTGCAAAAATTAAAACAAGACAAGTTGATATGAAAAAAACAATTAGATGAAGAAAACTTAGTTAGTTAATATTTTAACAACTTTGTTCAAGATAAGTAAAATTTGAACATGCGTTAAGGTTATACATGAATTATTTGAATACTACTAAACTGTACAACATGAATACATACAAAAACAAAAATTAATTGTACCAAAATAGATTTTTGTTTCACAATTTACAAACTATGTAACTATAATACTTAAGTTTAGCTAGACTCACAATACAGTGAATGTAATACAAACTTGTACAGACACATTAGGATGATAAACATAGTCGGGTTATTAAACGTTATAAAATACGAGTTTATTTACCAAACTATTAGATGAAGAGAAATTAATTAGTTTAAATATTTGAATATACAGGGTTAGTTACCTAGATTGGGATTACGGGATTGCATTAAGGCTCTACATATGAACTTGCTCAGGTTCCTGACTTGTTTTTTGTTTGAAGTACTTCTTGAATGACTTCACCGTTTGTTTTGATTTGAAAGTTTTAATTTTAATGTTGTTGTTTTCTTAACTGTTTTAGAACATCTTAAAACAATCGAGTTCATTTCTAAAGGCCAATACAATTTATTCAACTTTTTATTTTATATGTTTTTTTTAGTTGAAAACAGATGCATTGGGGGTTTCTGCAACTGACATAAACAGAACGTTAGAAGATGCGCTGTTAAACCTAAACACTATGGTAAAGAGCTGCAGAGACCTCAACTTTGAAGACCGCGACTCTTCCAGTTTGCTTCATATGTTTAATGTTGCTGACACGTTGCATCATCTCACTGGTAACGTTCGAACCCGCATAGAGCATGCTCTTTCTAAAACAAAAACGAAAACGGCGTCGTCGAATAAAACACTTGGCGCTGTTGCGGCTGGTGTAGCGGGTTCAGCAGGGGTTGCAGTTTTTATGGCAGCGACAACAATCGGTACCGGCGGAGCTGGACCGCCGGCCATGGCAACACTTGCGTTTGCCTCGACTGCTGGACCCACACTTGCTATTGGTTTGACAGTATTAGGCGCTGTTGTTGTGCCTGCTGTTCCAATCACGCTCGCATCGGTATATGTCTGGCGTCGTTTCCGTAGACCAGTTACAATGCCAGAAGAAAACGATCTACATAGAATTAAACATTTGCAAGAAGCAACTATGACATTACGGGAAGAAGTGATACAACTATTGAATTGAATCGCCGCCATTTCATGCATGCTGCTAAAAGGCAATTGCATGTAGCTTCGTTTTATTTGTTACCCAAATAGCTCCCTATTCCTTGCGTATTTATGCTTTTTCCATCAGTTTTTTAATATTGCTTGCATAGTTTGTTATAATGTTTACTCGATTTATATCAATCCTACATTCTTGCCAGTAAATGACATATGCATCATTTCTGTTAAATTGTTCATGTGGCTATCTTCGTGCTGCTTTATTGAGCTTTCTATGCCAACCTCCGAAGGAAACGAACGACAACTCTGCATGGAGATTGTTTCTATGCATGACCTGCGTTATTACATTACAGGAAACCAATAAGAAATTTTGTATTCTAGCGCAAAATATTATACAGGGAGACAACTCTGGCAGGTGTACGATAATTTATGTGTGTAGACTACATTTGTCGAACAATAATATTTGCTTCCAAACTAGTTTTGCTGATAATACCCTTCGTAAAGAGATGTTTTCTTGTAGAATAGTTAATAAATAAATAACATTAATTATTTGCAACTTGCAAAACATACGAGCACTGTGACGTACGACCACGATACTCGATTAACTTTATGTTGCGTCATGCATTGCAACATGCTCAGTGCTTATTGCTTTCGTCTTGATGAATTACTAGTCAGTGTAATTACTAGTGTAATTGCTAGTGAAATCATTAGTGTAAAGTTGTTATGTACAAACAGTATGTTGGTAACGAATAGCACAATAGAAAAAGCATTTGTCATATATCAACATGCAATTGTAATTTGTCAAGATAGAGTTGTCATTAGGCAACACGCACTTGTCATTAAGTAATATTCAATTCGCATTTATCAACATGAATGGACTGATGGCCTTTCCCTTCTATAAACATTAGCATTAAGGCGCATGAATGATGAATTGTTTGTACAGCAAATGCAAGAAACACAAATACTATTGTTTTGTAACAGAATTCAATGCAAATTGGAATATATTAACATGGAGTTGTCAATAAGCAATATACAATTATTGTCATTAAGCAATATGCAATTGTAATTTAGCAACATGTACTGGCGGATAAACCCTTCCAAAAACAACTATTTGACCAGAGTCATGTAAAGCCATCCGATAATAATTCGATTCATACCGATACGGTACAAGTTCTTATGAAGGAAAATAAGGTTCATTAAAGGAAACATTAATTCGTTTGTAAAAACAATCATTTTAATATGACCGAGTCCATGAAAATCGCTGCACAATTGATGAAGTAATGGCTGTTCAAATTGCTGCACCCTTTATTCGGGTCATTTCGAGTATATATAATATATATATATTTGGTAGTGATTTTGTTTTTCAGAGAAGTCGATTTAGCGTTATAATTTGATTATATTTCATTCAAAATGATGTTTTTACTCATTAATATCATAGCCACACGCTAACCACCTGTGCTCTCGATGATTACTTTTTAGTACCAAAGAGATGACATTCGACTTCTGTGAAACAAAAACAATGTGCACAAAGTCCATGTTTTAATATGCAAATGAAAAGACAGTTATAGATTAGTATTTTGGATGGACGGGCAGGAGGACGGCGCACAAACGTATATGGTGAAAAATTGGCTGGGACTTATTACCGTTTATCTGACAGGGGAGGTAACCGCTACGTTGAGTAAATATGAAGAATGTACGAGTACAAGTCCTTTTCTAACATTCGGATAACGGGGATTTGTTTTATTTGACTTGTCATTTTTAGAAAATCAAGGATTGTCATTCATTTATTTCCTTACATATTGTCCTACATTTCTATAAGTATTGCATATAGCTTTGGTATAAGAACGGTATGATTGTTTACATATTGAGAGTAATGTACTTAATGGAAACGATAACTACCTGCAAGCAATGTGGTTATTTCAATCTGCATAAAACATGAAAAATTACCATGAACGATTTTACTTGGACTCCCATACAGGATAGCCCATATTGACAGTTATTATAAAGTGCAATAATTCTCATATGAGTGTTCCTAATTTTGGCTGGTGTTTCTAAACAATGTGACAAAATATTGTGGGAACTCCCCATTTTTTATTTCATGCAAGGAACATGTGAACAGCCATTTATTTCCGAATACGTATTAAGTTCATAAGAATAAAGTTTTTTAAATAAATGCACACGATTTTCTTGCCGCTTTAACAATTGTTTAAAGTTTGACACACAACATAGCAAGCGATGAAACTCCAGAAACTTTATCAAGAGAGAACGTTTCGTTCATATTCAATACATATAAGCGTCGCTCTGTGAAAAGGTGGTTAAATGCATGTGCGTAAATTGTCGTCCCAGATTAGCTTATGCGCACAGGCTCATCAGGGACGAAACTTTCCGCATAAACAGGATTTCTGCTTAGAAGAACTTTGTGCAAACTAAAAACATCATTAAAGCGGAAAATGTTGTCCCTGATTAGCCTGTGCGGACTACACAGGCTAATCATTGACGACACTTTACGCACATTCATTAAACCCCCTTTTCACAGAGCGAGGCCAATATATAACACAACACCAACTATAAACACACAATTACACAAACAGACATCGTTTTGGTTTTCAGGCGGCACAAGTTTTAACATGTCACCTGTTAGCTAAACACAGGCCATAGGCTCCTCTTATGGCAAAAAATAGTACACCAAAATGCGCAAGTGCATACGTTCACATGCTTATCTATTTGTGTATACCTGTCCATCATTCCAATTATATTACTTTGCGAGAAACGCAAGATAAAACTTTCATGCACACACAAAGGGGCCGACGGACAAGGGAAGATGTATATTAACCCGTTTTGAAAAGCAGGTAATAAAACAGAATACGACATTATAGTAAGCCTTCATAATTCTAAAGGTACATTTTATCAAAACCTTTCCTGAAATGCATATTTCACTGGACATATAATATTGCACTTTAATCATTGTATGGCAAAAGATGGGCTGGGTAAATACTGTTTTCCCGTAACTTAAAAGATCAATGGTGTTTTTGTTTTATTCTCTCGTAACTACCGTATTTACATCATATATTCATTGCAACACTTAATTTAAATAGTTCGGGTATAGCTAGAAAAAACAAGTAGACCGACAAGACAGACAATAGGAATAGAAACATAGTAGCATAAGGCTTCACATACTCACAGCTACCTTTTTCTTATAGTCCATGTTTTAACTTGACTTATAAATAATAGTTGTTAAAAGTGGTCAGACATTAAATCGGTCACCGAGAAATTTCTGGTGGCCTACAATTGCAGTCTCAATGTCCTTTTTTTTATTTGACAATAGCGAAATTGTTTGGCACGAACATTTACGATAAGCTGTTGTTACAGATGATACCGAAACAAACACGAGACTAGTGCGCCAAAGAATAGGGCTTGCCCGCTGTGTATTGTAGATGGTAATTGTTCTGTTGGAGTGGTTCGAAGAAGTAATTTATAAATGAATAGGCAGATAAATTTGTGAAGTAGTACTCTTAATGAATGCGAACTTACCATACAATTATACATGTAAGGAAGTGTGAACCAGAACATTGTGTTGTATATCAAGTGTCATATGATGCCAGCTATTAAACGAGCATTTGTTTTGAGTGTGGATGTTTAACATTTTTCTTTATGAGGTACTAGTATGTTAATTATGTCGTCTTCTGTTGGTAAATTGTATAGGTGTTGACCAATAATTTTAAATTCATGTAATTATTTCGGACCAAAATGCATCCACTTTGTATGTATTTTACACCGATTTATGCACCGATTCTCGCTGTATATTGTCTTTTCTAAAATACCCAATATTTATTTATTTTTTAATTGTTTTTTGGACAATGTACCGATCTTTATTTTTGATGTTTATAATTTGAATGACCTGTGACTTTGTTTTATGTATATTGTATTGACATTTCATGTATACTCATGGGCTTATTGTCTACTGTATTATCAAATAAACTCTATGTATTTTACACAAACAACATTCAGTACAGATACTTTATTGAGAAACAACTGTCTAGTTTTCTATATGAAAAGCATCAGTGTTCTCCAACTTTAGTCATCAATTTCAAAAGTACATAGTTTTTCAGGGAGTTGCCCCCAGCTGTTTGTACTAACAAAAATATATAACCATGCGTTCCACATGATTGGAACCCGAGACCTTTGGACTCAACGTCAGACGCAATTTAATGATACTTTTAATGTTTTAATTTGCTTAAAATAAATATAAACGTTGCTTAATATTGTCGACTAAAGCTCTACTAGAAGTACAAGAATAGGTATTATTTGAATTTATGTTTATATCATACAGCCAGGGATTCTCGTTTTTTTTACTATTTAAACTCCTTATGAAGAAAATAAACCCACACACTACTTTATGTAAAACTATATTTATTAAAATATCACTATAAGTATTCATCGTTTGCGATGTTTAACACATGAACATTTAACGCTTAAGGTATAACAAAATAAGTAGTGAAATGTCACGATATTTTGACCCCGCTATTTTAGGCACGGCTTTTTATATAATGTCTAAATTAAGCACAAGAGGTTATACGCTCGCAATTTATATTGGTTACGTCAACACGAATACATTGAAAGAAATATATTCGATTTCTAAACTTTTTTAACTTTAAAGACCCTACTACAATTGTTAAGCCAAACAAACGTTGAAAATGTTCAAAATTTAGATTTGATCAAAATGTAAAACTTATTATCTGTCTTAACGTGCGTCGTTTACAAACATTTTTTCCACAAGGCAGCACTATTTCAAAGAAAAGCGGGATATTTAAACATTTAAGGATGCGTAGAGTTAAAGAAATACGTTAGTGAAGTTGTTAAAAGGGTCTATTCCTAAATATAGACACGCATTAAAGCAAGACATATTGCAGATTTGTTTTTACTATTTATCAAATAGCATTGTTATATTGGTGAAGCAGTACTTCAAGAATACTGGCTTTACAACGAATCGACAACACATATGTCTTACATCCCACGCATCCACTCTAAAAATTAATTCGAATACTATAAGATTTTATTTGTAACTATGTCTTACGTATTCTTAAAGTTGGAACGCGTTGAAACGATAAATCGTATTAATATTGTTTTAATCCATACTTTAAACTAAAATATCGGTTGTGTTATGTTTGTAATTGCAGAGGCAAGCAAACCCATATTGAACGCTTGAACAGTTGAATATGGCGAATTTTAATGACGTTTTAACCGGCACAGAATATCAAAACTGGATAAAATGCCATTTTGCACAACGTCTTGCAAAGGCTGTTTTAAGTGATATTGTCGAGTCAGAGATTGAATCGTTTCGCAAACAGATACTACAACATGCGCAAGTCACGACACGCCAGCCATCAGGCACGTTTTGCCATCAATGTATGACACCAAATGTTATAAGATGCCCTACGAGGACAGTTTGCAAAATAAACCGGAGCGGCTGCACATTTCACAACGGTGTCGGTCTCAGTTACAGAAGATGTCCAACAAACGGCCTGTGTGATAGTTTATGCAAAGAGATCATCGACAATCATCGTTTCAATGGACCTTCCTGGAAAAATACGGACGCAACCCAATGGTGCACAATCGCGTGGTCGATCGCTAAATGTTACATGCCGCCGGATGGTTATGAGAATGTGAACATGGCTTATGACACCGATTTTAATGGCATCGTGAATATCATAATCAACTGCATCAAATTCCAGAAGTACTTTAAAGACGACCTTAGTAAGCCTGCTAATATCTGTACAAAGGTAATATTGTGTTAAGAAGATATTATACTGGATGGAGATGCTTTATGTTCTCTTTCCATGCTTTCATGACCTGTGAATTGTTGTTATTGTGCAATGGTATTTTCCATGTTCAACGACTATAGGTCTCTTTCAGGTATTTTTTTTACATTAAGATCGATGTTTATCATTTTATAAAAAATGGTGGATAATTATATACTTTTTCACAAAATTATATTTGCTCAAACTGAATTTAAAGACAAATATTTCATTGATTTGTTTTTAGGTAAGATTCAAGTGCAGAGAGCTAAGACATTCTCCTTCGATGACGATGGCTGCTGATGAGATGGGCTATTTTATAGACACCCTTGTGGACATCCTAAATAATTCAATAAACGTGAACAATCAGTCTAAATTTACTGAGACAAGCAAGAAACTACTTCAGGTAAAGAATCAAACATCTATAAAAACGTGTTCATTACTTAATGCAAAGTTACAGTTTTACAATAATGATTATGCGGCGAGTAATACGGTTGTGTTAGGCATTTTATTGCTGAAAACACCAAGATCAGCGTTTATTATTCAACTTGAAGTTCCAGAGGACCTAGCATAACTAAAACTTTTATCAAATGTTTAATTTATGATTGAAAATTCAGTGGTATTATTTTGTATCGACGCTCAAGGACTAAGTTACCTACACCTCCATTTAAATATTCAGCATAAAACAGAAATAAAAGAAGTTATTCGAGCGAAACCATTAAAATATTTTTTTAACAATCACCTTGATCTGATAGGCCCTAAATGTCATTCAAGCTCACCACTCCACCAACGCTTCGCATCTCCAAAATATCAAAGTTGTCAATGCAAACTAACGTTATTGAGCAGACACCTGGATTGGCAACTTCATTAAACACCTGGTTAATAATAAATGTTCGTTCAGTTGTGTTTAGTCTTTGCAAACCACTCAGTTGGGTGTTGTCTTTGCAAATCACTCAGTTGTGTTTGGCTTTGCAAACCACTCAGTTGGGTGTTGTCGTTGCAAACCACTCAGTTGGGTGTTGTCTTTGCAAACCAATCCGTTGTGTCTGGCTTTGCAAAACAAAAGTGCCATTGGAACATCTGCACCGGTGAAACTTAACATATATTTTAGTCTAGACCACCAGGGAACAGTGCTGCTATGTTTATTTTAAAAGAATACAATGTTTTTTTAATGAAATCACCATTTGTTTTGATTTTGAAATTTGAATTTGTATTTTATTTTTTTTAAGTACATGTGTAAACATTCCATTTTATTTCTAAAGGCCGATACGATTTATTCAACTTTTTATTTTATATGTTTATATTTCAGTTGAAAACAGATGCACTGGGTGTTTCTGCCTCTGACATAAACGGAACGTTAGAAGATACTTTATTAAACGCAACCACTATGGTCAAGAGCTGCAGAGACCTAAAGCTAGAGGACCGCAACTCTTCAAGTTTGCAACATATGCTTAATGTGGCAGACACGCTGTACAATCTCACTGGTAACGTTCGAACCCGAATAGAGCATGCTCTTGCTGAAAAAAGGACTGAAACAGCGTCGTCGACTGAAACGATTGCTGCGGCTGGTGTCGCGGGTACAGCAGGGGTTGCATGTACTATAGCAGCGGCAACAATCGGTGCCGGTGGAGTTGGACCTCCGACTATAGGAGCTAGTATAGCAGCAGCTACGTTGACCTCGGCTGCTGGATCCACACTTGCTATTGGTTTGACAGTATTAGGCGCTGTTGCTGTACCTGTTGCTACAATCACGCTAGCATCGCTATATGTGTGGCGTCGATTCCACAGACCTGTGGAAAAAGAAATAGTGCAGCCTACAATGCCAGAAGAAAACGATCTACATCAAATAAAATATTTGCAAGAAGCGACTATGGCATTACGGGAAGAGGTGAAACAGCTGTTTGACCAGAGTCATGTAAAGCCCTCCGAGAACAATTCGATTCATGCCGATAAAGTACAAGTCTTTATGAAGGAAAAAAGGGTTCATTACAGGAAAAATTAATTCGATTGTAAAAAAAACAAAAACATTTTAATGCGTTTATGTCTGAAGCTCTTGGAAAGAATAGAATGTATATTATACCGTTTAGTTGTAACAAAACACGTACTTTTAGAATGTATATTTTACCGTTCAGTTGTTACAAAACACGTACTTTTAGAATGTATATTTTACCGTTCAGTTGTTACAAAACACGTACTTTTAACTAAATCCAGAGACATCACTCGCTAACATGTTTATATGAATAATACGATTAATATTTACCAAAGNCATCATTTATACGAAAAAAATCCATTAAAGCGGAAATTGTCGGATTTGCGGACTGCACAGGCTAATCTGGGATGACAATTTACGCACAAGCATTTTGCCCAGTTTTCTCAGAACACGCCACAAATGCCTCCGATGGATGCTGCTGCTAGACACAACCGTTGACCTTGTCAACTAAGAAATAGCGCAGTGCAAATTAGCCATCAGAGATAATGCCAATTTCAATTATTCTCTGTCCAGTTCAAAGTGCTGTTAGTAAATATTGGTGAAAAGGGAATGGTCATAAAAATACAAGTGTAAGGCCACTCCAAATTGTTTTGTTGGTCGTCGGATATGCCGCACCTTTTTTTTCAAAATGGAAAATATTTTTTTTTTGCCGCTCGCACTCATTTTTGTGTCCTTCTGTAATCTTAGCGCATGTGTGTTTTTTTTTTATTTGTGTCTCTCAGAAACGATTTTGACGCTAAATACGAATGCCAAATATTGTGTTTCGTTATCTTTTTAAGCGAAAACTACAGACGCTAAAAAATTCGATCGAGACGACCAGAACAAAATGGCTTCCTGCTTGAGCAGCTCATGTTTCGATGTCGTGACCGTTGTAACAAATTGCGATGAAAAGTTGCTGCAGTCAACCCTTATTAATATAAACACATCTGCTACGTTCAGTGACTTATTTGAATGTGTTTGTTCACGTTCGAACATGCAACTATCAGCAGATACCGTTAAGCATGTTCAATTACAAACAACATCGGGAAACATGACGTAAGATTTTTTTTTCTTCTTTAAATGGGCATATGGACGGTATTTCCCTATATGTAGGCAAATTTTTCCTATAACACGATTTTAAGTGAACAAAAAATAAACATGAAATAATTAAAGGCTGGTTCTAAAAGTGTCACAGGGACAATGTTTTATAAGTATTAAAATACATGGTTGACGGAACATGTTTAACAGCTAGGTCCGTTTATTTCAGAATCATCAAATAAGTTCTTTGTAATGTATACAGTATACATTTATTTCAGAAAAATACAATACCGTACTAGCCATCGATATGCCCATTTAAAAAAAAGGTAGAGACAATGGATTATATGCATGGCCTTTGTCCGACTGTCTGTCATTATTTGGAAGTATACAAAGTTGAAACTAGCTTTAGACTTGTGTTCTACATTTTAAAGTTTAAGTGCTGAAACCTTATTTTACTGCATTTTTATTTGAAAAGCATGTAACTCATAGATATATTATTGCTTGTGTGTACATAGATTCTTTTTTTTGTATAAGATTTGATTTGAATGTAAAATATAGCTGTTTAAACCTGTATTTCTTGTTAATGCAATATTTTTCTATCGAAATGTGATTTTTTTTATTCTTCGCCCTTCGCTCGCTCGAGAATTTTCTTGTTTAAAAAAACAACATGTTTTCGCTTGCCTCTGCAACTTTTTTTAAAGAAAAATCCGTAGACAAACAGATCCATTTGGAATTGCCTAAGTATCAAATACTTGCAAGAAGTGTGTGTGTGCTTAACTGTGAAACTATGAACATGTCACGGACGGACGAACAGTGTATCCGTGATTATCACTTTTTACATTCATTAATGGCCATTTCCTTACCAGACAATAGGCGAATTTATTTAGAAGCATAAGAAGTCATTATCACTTTCATCGTTATCTCATCATCATCATCATTATTCTGACATCCATCAAAAGCATAATAATACCCTCATCATCAAACGTCAATACGTCTACTACCGCCAATATCATCATCTTTGTCATTACACTATTGCAGCAATCATCATTATCATCATCATCAGTCCCTTTCATCATTATTATCTTTTCCATGTTCAACATGAAAATAACCATCATCACCTTTAACGACAACAACAATGTGATTTTCACAAGTGTAAACTAAAACCAAGGAGTGAACACACATCGTTATTATTATTACAATTAATTGCCTTTAAATCAATAAAAGGCCATATTAAATACCTTGGTCGTACTATTTCATTGCGTATACTAAATATGTTTGATTGCAGAACCAAGAATCATGAAAACATCTTATGTTCATTTGAGTTATTCCTATTTTTTATTTGGACGCTGGAGCAAGAGGGAGCAGTTGGATAGACGAGCGCAAGTTTCCTAATTAGTACATCAAGTATCCTGATTATTTGTTACGTTATATCAGATTAACAATACAATTATACTGACATGCTTGGTGTTGCTTCTTCTCTCGTTGATTACTTTTAAGTACCAACGGCAAGACATTCGACCTTTGTGAAACAAAATAAAATTAAGCACACAGTTCCTGTTGTAATATTGAAATGCAACTACGTACTAGTTTACTCTTGTGGATGGATGGGCGGGGGGACGGCGCACAAACTTATATGGTGAAATATTGGTTGGGACTTATTACCTCCTCTGAAATGGTAGGTCACCTCTGCAAGAAGTTAACATGCAGAATGTACGAGTACAAGTTCTTTTCTAACATTCAGATAACGGGGATAGGTTTCACTTGTCATTTTTAGAAAATCGATGATAAGCATTCATTTATTTCCTTACATGTTGTTTTACATTTATATAAGTATTGCATGTAGCGTTGGTATAAAAACGATATGCATTTTAACACAGAACATAACAGAATATGTTATTTTAGCTAAAGCATACAGCTCATCGCCATAAACATACATATGCAATAACAGCATGCGTTACAATTACATACAAAGCAAACATCATTTTGAGGAAAGATCAATTTAAAAATGGAATGACATACAACATGTTTTAGTGAGAATGGCACATGGATGAGGTTAATACAAATTGACCACATAATTTAAAAACGAAGTTAAATAATTTTAACAAATATAACATTATTATAAGCTGTTTGTCTTTGTGAAAGATATATAATTTATACTACACATATAGCACATTTCCTCGCATTTTAAAGCATTTTAAACAAAAAAAATACAATTTTCTTAACACTTTTGTTTTGACAATTAAGTAGTTCAATAAACTTAAACATATAAGGGCGTGAGCTATAATACTTTTTAATTAATGTATTCCTTATATCGGTAAACATGAAGACTTATTTACTTAACTCTTTCAGTGCTGGAACCGAATTTTGACGGCCTTTACAAACAGTTTGGACCCAGATGAGACGCCACAGAACGTGGCGTCTCATCAGGATCCAAACTGTCTGTTATTCTGATAGTATTCTTTGGAAAAAAAGTCAAAAACAATGCTAATTTTAGAAATTCAGCAGACGACATTTTAGCAGACGACAAATTTCCCAGCAATCTGTAGCAATTGAATCATTAAACATGAACATTTACCATGACCTATTTTAATGGGACTCTGTTTTAGGATAGCCCATATTGAAAGAATTTATAAAGTCAAATATATATCATATGCGTGTTTTTAATTTTACTGGTGTTTCAAAAAGATTGTGACAAAATATTGTGGGAACTCCCAATTGTTTTATTGAATGTAAGAAACATGAGTAAAGCCATTTGTTTCCGAAAGGGTATTTAGTTCATATGAATAATGCTATTTAAATAAATACACACGATTTTCTTCACGCTTTAACCATTGCTTGAAGTTTGACATACAAAATAGCAAACGATAAATCTCGAAAAAATCTATCAAGAGAGAACGTTTTGTTCATATCTAATACATCTATTACATAACACCAACTATACACAGACAATTATACAAACAGGCGCAGTTTTGGATTTGCAGGCAACACAAGTTTAAAGAGATCCCCTGTTTGCTAAACACAGGCCATAGGCTCCTCTGATGGCAGACAATATTACACAAAAATGCGCAAGTGCATACGTTCACATGCTAAATCATTTGTGTGTACCTGTCCAACATTCCAATACTTTGCGCGAAACGCCAGAAAAAAACGCCAGCGCGCGGATACAGGGACGGACGGACAAGTGAAGTGTTTATTAAGCCGTTTTGAAAAGCATGTGATAAAAACAGAATACGACATTATAGTACGACTTCATAATTCTAAAGTTACATAATATCAAAACCTTTCCTGAAAATGCATTTTTCGCTGGATGTATATAATATTGCCATTGTATGGCCACAGATGTGCTGGGGAAATACTGTTTTCCCGTAACTTAAAAGATCAATTGTGTTTGTTTTATTCTCTCTAAACTACCGTACTTACATCATATATTCATTGCAATACTTAATTTAAACATTTCTGGCATTGCTAGAAAGAACAAGGATACATTGGGAATATAAACATAGTTGCATTAGCTTTTACATACTCACTTCTACGTTTTTTTTTATATTCTATGTGTTTACATGACTGATAAATAATAGTTGCAAACAAACGTCAGAATCAAAATTAAATCGCTCACCGGGCGATTTCTGGTCGACTACAATTGCAGTCTTAACGGGACCTTTTCACGTTTTGGTAAATTGACAAAATTTTAAAAACAAATGTTTCAGATTCGCACATTTTTGGTGTTGTTATGATATTTGTGAGAAAACAGTAATGCTGAACATTTACCATGCTCTAAAATATCCATTATATGCATCTTTTCAGGATTTAAAAACCTGATATTTATAAAGCGGTGCAACGCGAAACGATTGAATAATTTGGAGAGTTCGGTTGTAATCCTAATATTTTGTGACACTTCGAGGATTGCTTATATTTAGTTTAAAATACACCACTCACTGTATGAGCACGGATTGTCGAGTTGTCTAAGCGTTAGACTTTTACTCCAGGGTTCGGGACCAATTGTGAGTGACTTTTTTTATTTCTTTAATTTTATTCTTGTTTTTTTTTTACTGGAGTTTTTTAGGTCCAATGTTAAATCATTAAATGACAAACTTCAATATATGCCAAAATCTGTGAAAATGTCCCTTAAATGGCATTGCTTTTAATTTGTCATCAGCGAAATGATGTGATTTTTGGCACGAATATTTACGATAAGCTGTTGTACAAAGATGAAACAAACACGAGAGTCATGCACCAAAGAATCGGTCTTGCCCGCTTTGTGTTGTAAATAGTAATTGTTCTGTTTGAATGGTTCGAAGAAGTACTTTATACATGAATAGGCAGATACATTTGTGGAGTAGTACTCTTTATGCATACGAACTTTCCATTAAATTATACATGTAAGGAAGTGTGAACCGGATGATTTTGTTCCTTATCAAGTTTCATATGATGCCAGATATTAAACAAGAATTTGATCTGGTGTGTGGTGTTTTATTCTTTTCTTTCTGAGGTATGTAAATTATGTCATCTGCTGTTGGTCAATTTGTAAGGGCGTTGACTCTTATTTTGAAATACTTTCTTGAACAAAAACTGTCTATTTTATAATATATAAAGCATCAATGTGCTCCATCTTTGATCATCTATGTCAAAAGTACTTTGTTTTTCAGGGAGTTGTTCTATTTACAAAACATGCAAATAATGAATGTACTGAGGCCGTTGAAAGCACAAACTGACGGAATTAAACGATACTTTAGATTTTTTGCTAAATTTGAAAAATATATAAATATATGTATATATACTAAAACTACTGACTGTATGACATCAACATGCGTGCATCTGTATCCAATAATGCCAATTCTTGCACTACTTGTAGGGGCTCTGCATAAACTCACTTACTGTATGTAGTTTTCATATATATATATATCAATTGTATTATGATAAAGACGGATTATAATTGTATTGCATCTGCTTTCCATGTCAAAATCAGTAGCTCTCAAAAAGCCATTCGATAATATTTGCGATGTACAGGATATAAAGTCCATAAATATCATTACTTCGGTTAGTATAGTGATTGATATTTAAAGTGTTTATGTAATTGCAGAATGAAATACTTAGACGCGGATATATCTTTGATGTGGACGAGGAGATATAATATTGGAACAAGGCTTGTTATAGAATGTGACCTATGCCTTAGCAGCACCCATTATTGTTGTCGGAGATTGCAATACATATATAACTTTACACGGAAACGGGCGGAATTGAACAAGCGCACCGAAGAGCACGTGACACATGGTTATAAATGGCATAATATTCGTTGGGTGCTATAGGAAAACAATCAACAACAACCGCCACAACCATTGTTTAAACTGTGCATTGAACAGTGCATTATTTTATCATTGCACCGGTACCTACAACGAAGAACACGAACGCGAGAAAAAGTGGATTGAGTAACATGTTTTAAATTGTGTGTTTATGTGTTGATATCAACAACGAACAACACGAACTTGCATAAATTTAAGTTTAAACTAGTTACATCTATTAAAGATCTACAGATTGGTATGATTAACATGTTTTAATTTTGTGTTCATAATTTCCATTTATTGTGTAATGTTTATGTTGGAATTAATCAGGTCTCAAAAGAAGCTTTATTTGTATACCTAGTATTTCGGCGCTTGACGTTCATGTATAAAACCTGCGAAACTCACATTTGGGGTGCAAGTATCGCCTCAACTGTTTGGTTGCATCGCGTGCTTTAAATATGTGAGCTCCGTCCATAATGATTGCGACCAATTGTTGATTTTCGTCTTTGTTTGTAAATTTGTGCGTGTCGTGTCAGAATTCCATATATTACTCATAAAGTTTTTATAAGGGTAGAACTTAAATAAAGCAAACTTTATATCTTAAATTCTTATATCTTCATAGACATTTATATTTACAGTCTGAGCATAATTGTATTTGTGGACACGTTTATCATAAAAGAAATTTAAAAAATGGCAAACCTAACTGCAGAAACACTGAATGAGGACATGCTTCCAAAAATTATTTGGGTGTTGGTATTTACAGCATTTGAGATAATTGTGGGCTCGATTGGAAATGTGCTCGTAATTGTAGTGTTTGCCTTTCGCTATCACAAATGCAGCTTCAGATATTTTGTGCTGTGTTTAGCGTTTTGGGACCTTTTGAGTGTGTTAACAACGCTAACGGGAGAAATGGTCACTCAGATATTCTGGTACGTCTATCCACCGATTGAAACATTTTGCAAGATAAAGTCGTTCTGTAACGTGTTCACGGTGTGCGGAGAGGCATTCTGTCTTTTGATTATTGCTGTCGACAGGTATAGAAAAGTGTGCCGGCCCCATGGGTGGCAAATACATTCGCGCAATGCACTGATATTGTGCTTATGTACTGTTTTATTATCTGGAATAATATCCATCCCATTGCCACTTTATTGGGGTATACACACTTTTCAAGATGATAGATTAAACGTATCAATTACCGTATGTGAAAAGGACGAAAATTATGTTGACAGCGGCGTTCACAAAAGGTATGTAATCGTCATTGGAGCTATTATGGTTGTTGTCCTCGTAGCTACTGTCGGGCTATATGTACCGATAACTAGTGTACTTCTGAAACAAAGGCCACGCACGGATCGAAAGCTCTCGAAAAATGACTTAACGTCCTCTGAAGCAGAAGATTGTTCTACACGTATCTCGCATGCAAATGTTCTTAAAATTTGCGACATCACGAACGCAGAAGCCCTGCGTGCCATATGTTCTGTCCCTGAAGACAACATCAGATGCCAGGAAATAGAGACCGATATTTGTGAGAACGTGGTATCTCCGAGCATTGGAACCACGAGGCATTCGTCCACAGACACCATTGATACAGATGACAAATACACTCCAGAGAGCTCATTAGCACTGCGTGACATATGTTCTGTCCCTGATGACAGCTCCAGATGCCATGAAACAGAGACCGATATTCATGAGAACGTGGTATCTCCGGCCAGTGGAACCACAAAACAATCGTCCACAGACACCATTGATACAGAAGACAACTACACTACCGAGAGTCGGAAAACCAAGCCAAAACAAAAACGGACCACTCGAGAGGTGAAAAGAGCTAAACGTCTGCAAGCGACAAAAGTGCCTTTTGTATTGAGTATTATTTTCACAGTCACAGTGGTATTGTATATGGCCTTATTAGCCGTACTGGGTGCAAATCAACGGTTTCTTCATGATATGTCCGACGAAGCCAGATCTGGCTTCTTCTTCGGGCTCAGATTAGTGTTCATTAACCATGTTATCAACCCGTTTGTTTATTTTGTACTAGACAGACAATTCAAAGAGATTATTAAACGGGGTTTTGCCAGATGTTCTGTGAACTTGATGGCGATCTTTGCACGTGCATAATGATCCCAGTGGCCAATGTGTTATTATAAGGGATGGGAACGAATACTGGAAATTATATCCGAATATTCGTTTTTCACTATTCGAATACATGTATATTCGAATATTCGATTAAAAAACACTTAGTAAGACCTAAATCAGTAATGGTTTGTTAAGAAAAATGCATTTAAACATTTTAGAACAGTTTAGTTTCAAAATTCTGTCAACATAAGTTTATTTGACCTAGTATTGATATAACAAAACAATGGAAATAAAAGAATTACTGTCAATGGATTCAAATGATCCTAGTGAACCTGAAGAAGGGGATTTTCATTTTGGAAACAAAATGTACGTACACAACTGTGATTTTCTGTTAGGTTAAAAGTGTTTGGCTACAATTCGTGATTTAAAAAATTACGTATGACGATATGTTAATACTTTCACTGTTATAAGTTTTGTGTCATTCAAACCATATTGTTTCTTGTCATTATCATTGATCTTTTGTGGTAGGTTGAACATTTGTCATATCTTGAACTTGGATTTGTTATATTGTTATAATGTTCTTAAATGCTTTTTTAATTGTTTTTTTATATATGCATATTCTTTAGCTTCTGCAGATAACGGACAGAACTCTCGAATAGATACACGTTAACGATTTAAATTGAACCATTTTGTTTGCTATTAATAGTAGTGTGCCGCATAACATGGTACTGTTCATGTTATAATTATGTTGCCAAGTCTGTGTATACTGGAAAATCATTGTGTATTGCTTAAACTGTGTTTTGTAGATTTATAATTACATGTATTGAATTTCATTATTTTAACTAAAAAACTGAATTATTTCTGTGTATAGTATAACTGACTTTCAACTCAACTTTGAAGTTGTATTTCAAATAAAAAAAAATATTGTTGTATTGTTCAAAGTTTCCCATTGCATATGGTGAATTCTAGAATGTCTGCGATTGTAGTTGAATAAGCGAATCATGTTTTTTTTAATGTAATGTTTTGCAAAAATTGAATTATATGTCTTCTCCATTTGGACATTCTTGAACATATGTTTTAGAAGATCAATTTATATCTTAACCTTAAAATTTGGTATAAAACGAATTGGGTTCATTTTTTCTTTCGATGGAGACCGTCTAATTTGAATTCAGGCACATTTGATTAAAATCAAATCAAATGTAATCATATACTTTTTGGCAAGATTAAAATTGCACAAGTGTATGCAACTTGCACGCAATATAAAGAAAGAAGAATTAAATGACTTGAATATATTTTTTAAGCCTCTGTTTCAATCCGTTGCATTGGCTGCATACCGACTATACATATGAGTCTCGCTTTGTGAAAAGCGGGTTAAATGCATGTGCGTAAAGTGTCGATCCAGATTACCTTTGAAGTCCACACAGGCTTATCATGGACGATACTTTCCGCTTTTATCGTATTGTTCGTTCAAAGAAAGTCTATTCTTAGTAAAACTCCTATTTATGCAGAAAGTGTTGTCCCTGATAAGCAGTTGGGGAGTGCACAGGCTAATCTGAGACGACACTTTTTGCACATGCATAAAACCCCTTTTTCACAGAGCGAGACTCGTGTGTTTCGTAAACTCTGATTGAGTTCGTTAAGGCATTGCATTGCCATCGCCGCGAGGTTTCAATTTGTGTTAATATTACACTAATCAATGATTAACATAAGACAGAATTATGTTACGTAAATTCTCTTGCAACAATATACTTGTTATAATATATTAACAATGACATCGTATACAAATAACTGAAGTGTTTCACTTCACAGTAACGGAAAGACATATACTTCATTTGATTTTATCATTATAAGCAAACAGACATCTGAGCTTCATAAGTGTTCAAAGAAAACAATGGAGCCTCGCTCTGGGAAAAGGGGGTTTAATGCATGTGCTTAACGTGTCGTCCCAGATTAGCCTGTGCAATTCGAAAATTATCTTACAGCGGAAAGCGTCGTCCATGATAAGCCTGTGCGGACTGCACAGGCTTATCTGAGACGACACTTTACGCACATGCATTAAACTCCCTTTTCACATATCGAAACACATGTGATATGTATACTTGCGATACTTTTACGTTCAATATGTGTACTCATAAGCATTTATGTCCCAATGTATATGAAAAAAAGCCAAAAAAACTGTCTATATACGTTCTCTATATTGACTACATTTATAATACCGAATTAATTACACATGCAATGCTTATTTGACGCAGTCGTCCATTTTTTGTTATTATCAAAACTGAAATGTATTACAAATGTTTCTGCAAACTGTGATCTCTTGATTTGCTTGTCTTCAGAAAAGTACCAATTGATATGTCAAACAGCCTTACAATCGTATAAGGCGTTCCGAATACAAGAATACACTTAAGAGAAAAATTAACACTGACTATCGCACCCCGCAACGCCCTCGTTGACATGAGTGGTGAGATACAAGTAGTGTCTCTCTTGGAATAGCAGTTAATTAAGATTGCACAAGATTTCTGATTTAGTGCTTGATTAAAGCTGCTGTTCTTCGAAAATAATATGGCGCATTTAAAATTACATTTGTTTTGAAAGTGTTGTTTCCGTCCACAATCTTAAAGATTTCGTGAACATATTTCAAGTGTGCTATAATTATCGGGAATATTAAACATAATGCAAACAGTGCGGTCTAAATGCCGCTCAAAATAATATTTAAAAACATGTTGACTATGTAGATATTGAATTAAACATAAATGTTCGTCGACTTACTTCTTTCTTATCTTCCCTAATTGAGCCTCGCTTTGTGAAAAGAAGGTTCAATGCATGTGCATAAAGTGTCGTTCCAGATTAGCCTGTGCACTTCGCACAGGCTTATCAGGGACGACACTTTCCGCGAAAACTGGATGTTTTAAACGAAAAATATCATAAAAGCGGAAAGTGTCGTCCCTGATTAGCCTGTGCAGACTGCACAGGCTAATATAAGACGACACTTAACGCACATGCATTAAACCACCTTTTCACAGAGCGAGGCTCGATTCGGGAAGAAAAGATTTTTTTCTTTGTTTGTAAGTTTGGACGTTCCCTGTCAGAATTCCAAATAAATAGGACGAAGACTTTGTTGAATTCGGCGTTCACAAAAAGGATGTTTTCATCATCGGAGCTATTCTAGCTGTTGTTCTCGTAGCATTTGTCGTGTTATATGTACCAAATTCAGGCTTTACCCCAGGTTTTTGGTCAGGCACAGCGGCGATGCAGTGCGACAGCGGGTTGGTGCGGAAAGGGGTAGCCCAGTTCTGCTTGTCCTTTTTTAAATCTATATTTCCTAAGTTCTAAATCAAAATCTACAATACTTTTGAGCTATTAAAACAAAACACTTTCTTTTATTATCAAATTATTTTGCTTCCGTTTATTTCATTAAGCTAGCATATTATAATAACATTCATTGTTTGCTCAACAGGCAATATAAATCAAAGGTTGATTTAAAAAAAACAGTGCACTTTCAAATTTAACCACTAGTTAAATATAAACATTCCATAAAAAACGCATTGAAAATCACACAATGTGATATTTTTAAACATCATTGCCATCATGAATTAGCATAAACTTTTTATCAGGATTAAGATATAACATAATTGTTACTGACCGAAGATACTTATTTTACAATAATCTATTTCAACTCATTAACTAATTTCAAAATTGTTGACAGTTTCATTGGGTCGCGAAAATACATAACCATATCAAAATAACACTTTACTTGCTGAGTGCCAAATTCTCCTTCCAAGCAAGATCTTTATTTGTTGAAAAAACAACTGTCTATCTATCTATCAATACTGTCTAAACTCCCCTTTCGGGTATTATTGACAGGTCTGACCCTATTCATGTGACTATTCACCATGATTTTTGTTTAAAAGTTCAGAAATAAAATCCATACACCGAGAGTTTTTTTCATGCTGTAATTTAGCCTCGTGTTGGAATAAAAGGAAACCGCATGTCCGCATCGAAAAAAAGATGCTCATTTTAAAATATGTGTATTGGTATTTGGGGGGAAAAAAAATCAACATATTGCAAAGAAAATAAGCACTTGTAAAATTCATTATCGAGCATCGACCATAATTGGGCGACACACACCATAATTGACCTCTACACACGACTCGATAATCTAACACACGCCATTTCTAAGCCTCTATACACAAATAGCTGATAAGCGCATTCGTTATTTAATTTGACGTCAACAGAATGCAGTTATACGTGGGATCAGAGCTTGCAAGTGCTTGTGCAAATGTATAGAGTCGCGACGACATGATAGGAAAATCAAGCGTTGAAGCGCTATTGTTTTTGGAAGTTCAGGCACAGCGGTACCAATCTGCTAAAATTGCCTGGGGGAAAGCTTGCAATTACTAGTGTACTTCTGCAACAAAGGCAGCGCACGGATCGAACGCTCTGGAAAAACGTCACCTGAAGCAGAGCATTACTCTCCACATATGTCAATCGATTCACATGATCGATCTTATGGGACATATTACAGTACTGTTAAAACTTCAATGTTCAACTTGAATGTTTTTTTCGCTTAGCATTTATATAGAAAATTACAACAATACTTACTGTGGACGCATGATTAATTCACATGACAAGCACAAACTTATCTGAAGAGTATATACATACATGGTGGAACAAAATTATACATATTTTTCTCAGTAATTGATTTCTAAACATATTGGCAAAAATGGAAACCTAGATAGTTTTGTATATCGTTTTGCTTTGTTGGATATTAAACTAACACATTTTTGCAATGTTGGCCATGTGTAATAATACATTTTTATGTTTAATCAATATTTATTTTGTTATTCGTATACACACGTGGGCAATACAATACATACATACATTCTGTTTTTTACTAAAAGGCCAAATCGGTAGACATTGCTATATTACTTAATTTAATGTTAATTTTATGATTGTGAAGAACAATGCGACAGAAATGAGGAAAAATGTCGAGGCTTCTTTTAATAGTGCTTCTGATAACGTGATTAATACTAATCTTGTAACTACTATGTATAGAAATGACACAACTAGAAACACTTATGAGCATAAGTATGTTTTACTTTATAGTATAGGAATGGAACACTTATATAAGTTTCAATACAAACAGTGTAAAACAATAATGAACATAGCGGGGGGAAAAAATGCTCTACGTGTTGCGTTCAACAGTTATAATTTCTAAAATGCTCAACGTAATTAAAAATAGATAAAAGTAGTAGAGTTTTAGAATTATAGTTGCGGAACGGAGCATCGTTAGAACAATATGGTTGTTATTGATATGAAATAACGTTACAATAAATGACTATCTGGGATGACAGACTGAACATGCTTGAATATCGATGGATTTCATTCGTAAAATCCGTCTTAAATTACGAGAAGAAGAAGAGTTGCAAAGTAAGGGTTGGAAACCTGACATATTTTCAACTAGGACAACTATTGCCAAATAGGATAGCTCTTGTTTCAGTTAAAATTGGGCATGAATAGAAAAAGTGAAATGAATCTACAATCTCACCACATTGACAATTTACATGGACTTTCTTATATTATTTTTTGTTTACACATTTTCATTTAAGTTGTTATAATGCATGTACGAAGAATATTAGACATCCGCTCAACAGCATGATAATGCAGGGAAAGTTTTTGTTTATATTTGTTAACATTTGTTTTGACAGCAGAGAAATAGAGAATATTATGTGAGTTTTGGATAAAGATCAAGTTTATCATGCGAGGCTTAGAATCATGGTAGCGCGAGGCTTATTATTTCTTCCATTTTTTTCATTAATAATGATTAAATATCTCATTTGTAGACGATTTTGTTCTTCCGTATTTGACAAAAACATATTTTCCAATTTTTGGAAAAACCCACAAATGATCTAAAAATAGCGATCGTATAAAGCTCAAGTTTATACGATCGTTGTTATCCTATCGATTTTCATACGGTAATAGGATGAAAAGCATGAGCTGCTCTCGAATATTCCGGAAGAGCGTCCCATAAGTTTATAGTTTATGGAAGAACGATCTTGAAAATAAGCCGCTCTTTCACCCACGCTGGAGGTGATTAGAGTAAACAAATATGGGAGTAATAGTTAATTATCAATCTTGTACAAGCAGGTCAGTTTATGTTTTGTTTTCTTATTGTTTAGGGTTCGAGACGAGAACCGTTTCATTTTATAGATTATGCAATACTAATTAACCCATTTATGCCTAACGTCTAGAAAAAAGGCCTTGTCAAACAGCGTAGACCCAGATGAGACGCCGCATGATGCGGCGTCTCATCAAGGTCTGCGTTGTTTGCCTTAAGGAATGTCTGTAAAAACTATTCTAAATATAGAAATAAATATACTAGACATCCCTAATTTTGGAAATAAATTGATCAAATTTAGAAGGATGGGAGCGTCCACTAGGCATAAATTGGTTAACGTGTGTTCCGAGTAATGAGTGAGGAAAGTTCAAACCAAGATGCTTATGAGACGAAACGTCATTGATTTGGCAGTCGTTGAGAAACAGAGAAGGTGGATCGGGCGATGGATTTTTCTAGGTATTACTAATGGCTCGGTTTTAGATGAATTGAATTTAACCATCCACGTTTCATACCAGAAATGTATCTTTGCCAGATTAAAATTGAGGTGTGTAGCCGTATCAACCGGATTGTCGACGATTATATTTAGCGCAGTATCTTATGTAAACAGACGAACTGAACAGTAAATATCACGCATATCATTGATGTATAAAACAAAAGCTTTGCTGTCGGAAATTACAACACGCTGTCGTCTTTCATTTAGATAGTCGTTTAACCAAGATAAAAGATTACCCGAGATACCACTAAGTCGGAGCTTATGAATTAGTCCTTCGGTCCCTACTCTATCGTATGCCTTTGAAATGTCACAAAATACGGCCTCAATCTCTTAGCCTTTATTAAAAGCTTTACAAAAAAGAAAAGAGTGATTTACCGACACAAATTGGTTGACAGTGGAAACTTTTGGTATAAAACTTCATTTGAATAGGGCTATTTTGCCAGTAGTAAATGGTTAAAGATTTATTTGTGAAGAATTCTTTTATTTATAAAATATTTTCAAGTGACTCATACACCATTGCCATTTAGTATATATACCTGTACCATTTATAATCTAATACTTTGGGGCTTATTAGTATAAATACATACAAGGTTTTATGTTATGGATGTGATTATGGTGAAAAGATCGTAAAATACTTAATGTTTTTTTTTGTAGTTATTGCTGATTGAGAGTATATGATGAACAGACATTTTATAAGCCACATTAAAATTTGCGGTAAATGCACATTTTAAAGCAATAATTATTGTTTCATTGCACATTTTCATTTTTTTTTTTATGTATTTATCGTCTACAGTAGAATAGATAAATGACTCACTTTTGTTATAACCTTGGCATGTAACAAGACAATGGAAGAGGGTCAATGTTTAAGATTACGGAAGATATAAGGATATTAAAATCAAGCTTGAGTATTTTGTGATTGCTTTGTGCATGATATATATCATGTGCATATCAACTAATATAGATAAAGTGATGTATCTGTTCATTTAAGTAACAAAGTATTCAGATAGGTTTATCTTGTGTCAACATTGATTAAGTTTAAAAACAAATTATCTACTACATGTATATGTAATGATTTGATTTTTGTTATTGGAGTTGGATTTATTGTGTGTGTCTTAGTGTGTAATAGGTAATTATTACATTAATGATATTTTGCATGATCATTGCTGTGATGCCTTTTATTGTCAAAACAATTTAGAACAAGGTGTACAACATAGTTTAAATAATACTGATGGGCAAGTCTATAGTAAGTATATTACTTAAATAGTTCCTTATAATGATATTATTATATACATTTATTTTTATTTTATTTTTTAATTTTGTTTATATAAGAAAGTCGCTTCTAGCCGTTTATAAAAAATAAAACACTGTGATTAAATTTGCTGTAGCTTTCGACCTCTCGGTCTTATTCAGCGGCATTTATGTTGTGAAGCATATCATGTTTAGCGGAAGTGACATTATATTGTTGAACGTTACATTGCGCGCCAATTTAATTAGTCTTTTTATTAATAATTTATCATAATTATTTATTTATTATTATTTTTATTATTTTTATTTTTATTATTATTTTTATTTTAATTATTATTATTATTATTATTATTATTATTATTATTATTATTATTATTATTATTATTATTATTATTATTATTATTATTATTATTATTATTATTATTATTATTATTATTATTATTATTATTATTATTTGCAGGAACATTTTCAAAAATATCTATTATTTGGAACAAATCACCAAAACACCCCTTCAATAAGTGTATGCCAAACATTATAATATGATCGTGTGTTGTATCTTTTAATGATGAACAGTTCAGTTTAATAAACACTCGTTTCAGGGATAATGGTTTAGTATTAAGTTTGTCATATAAATATTTGCTATTGGGCAGTCATTAATCTGTTCATATGTGTCTACCATTTTTACAGACCCAGCAACCGAAATGGCAGAATTTAAAGACATATTAGCTAGTTCGGGATACCGCAACTGGATGAAATGCTCCATAGCACAAACTATTGTTCACAGCGTTCTAAGTGGCGTTGTGGAATCAGAGATCGATGATTTTCAGAAGGACGTACTGCAAAGTATTCAGTATTCAAAGAGGTTAGCATCAAGCACAACCTGTAACCAATGTCAAACTCCAAACCTTCTTCCATGTCCCACTCCAAAACTGTGTCATTTACACCATAAAAAATGTTCCTTCCACAATGGACCAATCCTTCAACGCCGACCATGCCCTACACGTGGTCTCTGTGATGACATTTGTATTGAGATAATTAAAACACATCGTTTTCGAGGACCGTCATGGAAAAACACGGACTCTTCGAAATGGTGTACTATTGCATGGACTATTGCAAAGTGTTTTATGCCGACAGACGGTTATACTGACGTTACCTCATCTACTGAAACATATTTTAATGGTTTGATCAATGTTATCATCAACTGCGTTCGATTTCAACGTCATTTCAAAGAGGATTTGTCACAGCGTTGTAATACTTGCACGAAGGTAAAGATGTTTATATTGATAAGGAATGAAAATATATAATTTACTGACGTCATATTTTGAAAAGAGCTTAACACACAACGCTCTTAATTCTTCTTTTCTTTCATATAATGCGTGCACTCTTTTATGGTTATACATACTCGATTTATTCAAAACTAATTCTACTTCGCGACGTAAACATTGTCAGAAGCACTCTCGATTTGCCTTATTAATTATACATGTGCGTGTGCATGAACTCATCGCTCATCCTAAAGGTGCTAACGCAGTCCCATGCACATGCCATGTTTCTGCACGACCGGTTTGTGTAATAAGCATCGTGTTACACATTTCTGAAATCTACTCATTGTAGGTGCGGGATAATTGCAGAGTCTTAAGGCATTCCCCTGCAATGAAAATGACTGATGACGAAATGAACGATTTCATAGATTCGCTAGTCGGCATCCTAAATGATCCGGTATTCATGAACACTCACCAGACATCTAGTGAGACGAGTCGTAAATTGGCAAAGGTAAAAAAAAAGAGCAATAGATTAATGTATTAAAACGTGAAAAGTCCCTTAAACGCAACGTAAAACACAAATGAATAATTTGTGTATTTATATTGTCTTAATAACGACACCAATACATATATAACAGGTTTACGATCGCAATAGTATTCGGCTATCTTTTTTTTACAGCTGAAGACAGACACATTGAATATTTCGGCGGCTGACATGAACTGTACATTGGACGATGCAAAACAGTCCATGACGGCTGTTCTTGAAACTCTCAAGAAAGAATCAATTGGTGATGTCGACACGGAAACATTAACTCAAAGTCTTCAAACAATTAAGGACATACAAACTATAATAGACGATGTCCGTTATCGAATACAAGACGCCCTGATACCAACTTGTTATGCATTTCCACCTCCAATCAAATTTTCCAAACCTCAGTATGCAGTTTGCCATCGTCCAGTCAAATTAGATTCATTTAAAGTTTCTGATCCCAAACAAAATGAAAAAGATCTAGTAAAAATTAAATTTATAAAAGAAGGATTTTCTGACATTCAACATGAAGTAGAAGAATTATTAAAACAGGCTCAGAATAAGGGAACAAAAAAGAATGAACGGCATCACAATCAAGACATACGGTGTATTCTTATTTGAACTATTTTACGAAATTGTTAGTATTGTTTAGCCTTTTTGGCGTTATTATAACACATTTTAATAGTAAAAAATGCACATTATTTGCTATAATGATAGTTTATACCCGTGTTTATATTTCACATGAACCATAACCAGTGGTTTCAAAAACACATATTTTTAAGCTTTACTATTTATAAAATAGGTTTATATTATATGTTATGACAATGTCCTTGATTCAACATTGATGTTACACTGAGAAATATTAAAAATAAAAATTAACCAGATAATTTTTATCATGTAGACATTATATTTTCATTATTTTGTATTGTCTCTATTAATATTTGTGCATGGTATGATGCCGAAAACAAACAAATATCTTCAATTAACATTATAAAATGCCTTATATGTTAATTATAATTGCTTGGAGGTTTCTTCAATCGTCTTGGGTCAGGCTTACAACCAAACGATGTCTAGAGGGTATTGTTTAAACCCACAAGATATTGGAGCTAGTCATCCCGGTGCACACCCTAATATAACTAATATATTTATAATGTGATTCTGTGCTCAGGGTTCAATTATCCGCCATTTTGTTTTCCATTTCGAAATAAAACGGAAAACAAAAAGTTTTCCCTTCAATTATCGCTTTACAAACACTCTTCCGCCGTTTATCTTCGACAGCTTTGCGTATTAAGGCAAATCGATACGTTGACCTCGTTTACGAAAATTCATTTGCGTTTCCATTGTGTATGACCGTGTCTTTTTAATGCTGCTCAGATCAAGACGACTTCAATCAAGGCGGTCTAAGTCGTTATGCTTGTAAGTAGGGCAAGTAGACGCCCCAATAATTTAAGTTCTAAATTCACGGAAATATACATAGAAATTCAACATGGACTCGAAATGTTGATTTCTTCACCTTATTACTTCCCATAAATGGGAACATAGTACGACTGTAGCATGTCATAAAGTAACTTACATACAAATAATTATTAGAGGCATTAAATAAAAAGAACATGTGTTTGCTTACGTGGTATTACTTTGTAATACTTTCCTTAGTGGAGTTAGAAAAATACGCAGTTTGACTCTCCCAAACAATCTTGAACATATTTTAATATTTTTACTTTACTGAGGAAACAAATTGACGGTGATACCCCGAACGAAAGCAATTATACTCTTTGTATTTTTTTATTCGTATTAATATTGGTTTTATCAGATTTATGACAAATATCTACGGTATGTGCTATATGTTTCCTATTTAGTTGTTTGCTAATGGTGTTAAGATAATCCATAGCACAGGGCGAGTTTTAGTAAACTACCGAATTGTTTCAAGATGCTAATAAATAACACGATGACTTATTTAGAAAAAGGGCTGTTGGTGTAAATTGATAAGTATGAGTACTTATTGATAAGTATAAGCACTCCTCTTAAATATTTTTATTACGGTTAATATGTTTTTCCTTCTGTATTTTTTTATTGATACTAATTATGTAATTATAATTTAAAAAGTTGTGTTATCCCGCTTACTCATAATTGCAAGTGCTTGTTATAATTATGTTTATATGTCTACTAATGTTGTTATCATATTGCATGTACTAAAATGTGTCCACATGGGCCATTGGCTTTCTGGAAATGCTGTAAATAAAATCTTGAAATATTGAAATCTTAAATTGTTCGTGCTTAAATGTGGTTATGTAATGATCAATCTATATAAAAAGCGGAAAATGTTGTCCCTGATTAGCCTGTTCGGACTGCACAGGCTCATCTGGGAAGACTCTTCACGCACACGCATTAAACCCCCTTTTCACAGAGCGAGGCTCATATGTTTCGTAAACTTTGGATGAGTTCGTAAAGGCATTGCGTTGCCATCGCCGCAAGTTTTCAATGTTTGTCGATATTACACTAGTCAATAATTAAAATAGACAGACGAATGTTACGTTAATTCTCTTGCAACAATATACTTGTTATGAGATATAAAAAAGCATCCATGACATCGCATACAAATAAATGAAGTGTTTCACTTCACAGTAATGGACAAACATAATTTAACACTGCCGATCGCACAACGCAACGTTCTTGTTGACATGAGTGGCGAGATAGTTGCCCTCTTGGAAAAGCAGTTAATTAAGATTTCAAAATATTTCTGATTCAGTGATTTATTAAAGCCCCTGTTCTACGATACGGCGCATTTAAACTGACATTTATTCTGAAAGCGTTGTTTCCGTCCACAATCTTTAAGATTACGTGAACATATTCCAAATAGGCTATTATGATCGGTAATATTGAAAATTCCATATATTCTAAGCTATGAAAAAAAAAATGAGTACTTAATACCGCTCAAAATAATATTGGTAAACAGATTGACTCTTAAGATATTCAATTTAACATGAATGTTCCGTCGACTAACTTCTTTCTTACCTTCCCTAATAATATGGTGTCGTGTGATTGCAGCCAAACAAAGCTGTGTGCTGACTGAAATCCCATTCTTCATAACAAACATTTTAACCGCGCTCTGTGAAAGCCAGTTCGAACAGGCTAATCTGGAACGACGCTTTACGCACATCTGTTGACATCATTATACAATCGTGAGAATTTCAAGATATTCAATTGATACCACTGTACGCCAGGTAACGTTGTTACTATAGACACAAAAATCGCGATATACTCAAAATTATGGATGACCTCACTAAAATGCTTTCCAACGATTTTGTAAAATGTATAGAAATGAATTCTGACAACAAATAAAAAAAACGTATAACGAAGTAGTTGTACAATATAGATAAACTGCATTCCACTAATGTCGTCAGCTAGGTACCACTTGTCATTGCTTGTTTCGCCCTTTTAAACCTAGGACAAGCTCTACGTGGCGGGCGGCATTGTTGATCAGACACTACCCATTAGTGGGTGGCTTCCAGCTACTGGCGTTCCTCCTTAGCCACAGCCAGCTTCTTTCTGCTGCCTGTGATACCTTCTTAATGGCCAGCTTTCGCGCCTGTCCCACAATTCCCACATCCTGGAACATCTACCCCAGCGATGGTGCAGGAAATCCTCTGCATTCAACTTCAATCAGGTAGTTCCATGCTCTCCACCCGGCCTCTCTACATTCCTGGACGAGATCTTCGTATATATATACTTAAACAGCTGACTATATTCATTGCTCAATATCTAAGGATAAGAGGTTGGTGCGAATGGAACTTTCATGCACATTTTACAATGAGAAGTCGGTTTACATTTAATAATAAGGTCTTTGTCCGAAGTTTGACTTAAAGATTAAATACTAATTTATTTAAAAAAAAAATGCCGATTAAACTTTTTTATAATCTTCTCATTGAGTAAGCTTTATAAGGCTTTAGAAAGTTTGTATTTTAAACCATGTGACTGTTACTATTTCCAATGCTTTTGTTACGTTTTATTTCTGCAATAAAAACTAAACATCAATGTTTTGCTGTTTAATATAAGAAAACAAGTTAAATATGCTTCGTCCGAAGCCTAGTATTTCTGCGAGTGACGTACATTGTAAAACATGCGAATTTCACATTGATGGTACAAGTATCTGATCAAGTGTTTGGTTGTTTAGCGTGCTTGAAATGTATTATCTCCTCCTATAATTATTGTAACCAATGGTCTATTTTTTCTTTCTTTGTTAGTTTGGACGTTCCCTGTCAGAATTCAAAAATAGGACGAAGACTATGTTGAAAGCGGCTGCTGTCGTGTTATATGTTTCAATTCAGCTTTTCTCCAGGTATATGGCCACGCACAGCGGCGATGCAGCGCGACAGCGGGTTGGTGCGGAAGGGGGGAGCCCCCGTCTGCTTTTCTTTTTTGAAAACTACATTTCTAAAGTTCTAAATTAAAATCAACATAACTTTCGAGCTTTTAAAACATAACATTTTCTTTTATTATCAAACTATTTTTTCTCCATTTATTGTATTATGGTAGCATATTATAAAAACTTTCAACATAACACAACAGGCAATATAAACAAAATTGATTTAAACAGAAAACCCACAGTGCACTTGCAAGTCAAACCACAAGTTAAAATAAACATTCCTTTAAGTTAAACACACGCATTGAAAATCATAAAATGTGATATTTAAACACTAGTGTCACCATTTTTTAGCATGAACTCCTTTATTTTGATTAAGATGTTACATAATTGTTACTGATTTGAGATACTTATTTCACAAAACTTAATTTCAACTTATTAACTAATTTCAAAATTGTTGACAGTTCCATTGGGTCGCAAAAAGCACGACACCATCAAAATAATACTTTACTTGCTTAGTGCCAATTCTCTTTCAAAGCAAGAATTTTATTTGTTGAACCGTATTCATTTAAATATTCATCATGATTGAGGACATGCAGTGTTTTATGGTGCATTATTCAAATCCATACACCGAGACGTTTTTCCATGCTGCAATTCAGCCTCGTTTTCAAATAAAAGGAAACCGCATGTCCGCATCGAAAAAAGATGCTTATTAGTTTTAATGTATTATTATTTGATTTGTCTTCAACAGGATGCAGTTAAAAGTGGTGTCAGAGCTTGCAAGTGCTTGTGCAAATGTCAAGCGTCGCGACGACATTATCGGAGAATCAATCGTTGCGGCGCTAATGTTTTGGAAGTTCCGGCACAGCGGTATCGCTCTGCTAAAACCGCCTGGGGAAAAGCCTGCACTTAATGGTATACTTATGCAACAAAGGCCACGCACGGATCGAACGCTCTCGAAAAACTTCATCTGAAGCAGAGCATTATTCTCCACATATTTCAATGGATTCACATGATCGATCGTATGGAACATATTACAGTACTGTTAAAACTTCAATGTTCAACTTGAATGTTTTTTTTTCGCTAAGCATTTATATAGAAAATTACAACAATACACACTGTGCACGCATGATAAATGCATACGACAAGCACACACTTATCTGAAGTGTATATACATGCATGGTAGAACAAAATTATACATATTTTTCTCTGTTATTGATTTCTTAACATATTGGCATAAAATGGAAACATAAAAAGTTTTGTATATCGTTTTGCTTTGTTGGATAGTAAACTAACACATTTTTGCAATGTTGGCCATGTGTAATAATACATTTTTATGTTTAAACAATATTAATTTTGTTATTCGTATACACACGTGGGCAATACAATACATACATACATTCTGGTTTTTACTACAAGGCCAAATCGGTAGACATTGCTTTATTACTTAATTTAATGATTGCGAAGAACAATGTGACAGAAATGAGGAAAAATGTCGAGGCTTCTTTTGATAGTGCTGCTGATAATGTGATTAATACTAATCTTGAAACTACTATGTACAGAAATGACACAACTAGAAACACTTATGAGCATAAGTATGTATTACTTTATAGTATAGGAATGGAACACTTATATAAGTTTCAATACAAACAGTGTAAAACAATAATGTACATAGCGGAAAAAAATTGCTGTACGTGTTGCGTTCAACAGTAATAATTTTTAAAATGCTCAACGTAATTAAAAAAAAGATAAAAGTAGTAGAGTTTTAGAATTATAGTTGCGGAACGGAGCATCGTTAGAACAATATGGTTGTTATTGAGATGGAATAATGTTACAATAAATGACTATCTCGGATGAAAGACTGAACATGCTTGAATATCGATGGATTTCCTTCGTAAAATCCGTCTAAAATTACGAGAAGAAGAAGAGTTGCAAAGTAAGGGTTGGAAACCTGACATATTTTCAACTAGGACAACTATTGCCAAATAGGATAGCTCTTGTTTCCGTTAAAATTGGGCACGAATAGAAAAAGTGAAATGAATCTACAATCTCACCACCTTGACAATTTATATGGACTTTCTTATATTATTTTTTTGCTTACACATTTTCATTTAAGTTGTTATAATGCATGTACGAAGCATATTAGACATCCGCTCAACATCATGATAATGCAGGGAAAGTTTTTGTTTATCTTTGTTAAGATTTGTTTTGACAGCAGAGAAATAGAGAATATTATGATAGTTTTGGATAAAGATCAAGTTTATCATGCGAGGCTTAGAATCATGGTAGCGCGAGGCTTATTATTTCTTCCATTTTTTTTCATTAATAATGATCAAATATCTCATTTTTAGACGATTTTGTTCTTCCGTATTTGACAAAAACAGATTTTCCAATTTTTGGAAAAACCCACAAAGGATCTAAAAATAGCGATCGTATAAAGCTCAAGTTTATACGATCGTTGTTATCCTATCGATTTTCATATGGTAATAGGATAAAAAGCATGAGCTGCTCTCGAATATTCCGGAAGAGCGTCCCATAAGTTTATAGTTTATGGAAGAACGATCTTGAAAATAAGCCGCTCTTTCACCCACGCTGGAGGTGATCAGAGTCAACAAATATGGGAGTAATAGTTAATTATCAATCTTGTACAAGCAGGTCAGTTTATGTTTTGTTTTCTTATTGTTTAGGGTTCGAGACGAGAACCGTTTCATTTAATAGATTATGCAATACTAATTAACCCATTTATGCCTAACGTCTAGAAAAAAGGCCTTGTCAAACAGCGTAGACCCAGATGAGACGCCGCATGATGCGGCGTCTCATCAAGGTCTGCGTTGTTTGCCTTAAGGAATGTCTGTAAAAACTATTCTAAATATAGAAATAAATATACTAGACATCCCTAATTTTGGAAATAAATTGATCAAATTTAGAAGGATGGGAGCGTCCACTAGGCATAAATTGGTTAACGTGTGTTCCGAGTAATGAGTGAGGAAAGTTCAAACCAAGATGCTTATGAGACGAAACGTCATTGATTTGGCAGTCGTTGAGAAACAGAGAAGGTGGATCGGGCGATGGATTTTTCTAGGTATTACTAAGGGCTCGGTTTTAGATGAATTGAATTTAACCATCCACGTTTCATACCAGAAATGTATCTTTGCCAGATTAAAATTGAGGTGTGTAGCCGTATCAACCGGATTGTCGACGATTATATTTAGCGCAGTATCTTATGTAAACAGACGAACTGAACAGTAAATATCACGCATATCATTGATGTATAAAACAAAAGCTTTGCTGTCGGAAATTACAACACGCTGTCGTCTTTCATTTAGATAGTCGTTTAACCAAAATAAAAGATTACCCGAGATACCACTAAGTCGGAGCTTATGAATTAGTCCTTCGGTCCCTACTCTATCGTATGCCTTTAAAATGTCACAAAATACGGCCTCAATCTTTTAGCCTTTATTAAAAGCTTTACAAAAAAGAAAAGAGTGATTTACAGACACAAATTGGTTGACAGTGGAAACTTTTGGTATAAAACTTCATTTGAATAGGGCTATTTTGCCAGTAGTAAATGGTTAAAGATTTATTTGTGAAGAATTCTTTTATTTATAAAATTCGTATAACTTCGTNTTAATCTCTATCGTGACACAGTAGATTTTATATAATCACACTGTGTTCAGCGAATCACTGTGGTCAGTGAAGCGTTAATCTATATCGAACATAACATAACATACATGTTGTCTTTCTTTGTTTACGAGAATATTGTGTTGTTTGTACTACGTCATCAATATATGCGTACTCTACGAAAGAAGGCGAGGAACATCGGAGCGAAAATGTACGGAAATTGCAAAATGTAAACATTTCTTCAAATTATGAAACGGGCATATCTTCCATAATTCTTGACAACGTTGCACCTAAGCTGTGTTTTTATCATTTTTTATGCAAGAGTAACTGAAATCCGGTAAAAATTTGACCAGTTTATATGTATAATAATTGGATTTGTCACCTTTATTGCTACTTTAAAGGTTTCATCATATGAAGGTAAAAGATATCTTAAAAATCCAGTAATGTTGAACATTGCAGTCAAAAAAGCCTTCCGTCATAGCACAATTTCACAAAAACGCACTCGCTCAAATTCTGGTAGGACGACAGGAAGAATGACAATAGAGGTCCCATTTAGTACATAAAGCCGAAATGGGGCACAAAACAACGAGAAGAGTTTGATAAGCTGTTCGGACTCTGTTGAAAACGATTCTTTTAAATAACGCCTTTTTAAAACGTTTGCTTTTTAAAGTTTGTTTGGTCAGATTTATAAAGCAATACATCCAATACTATCTAACTATTAGATGTCGCAGTTTTTGCTCTGTTTCTGATATTGTAATGTACATTTAACATACATATGAAAGTTAATTACTTAACTACATCAATGTAAGTACATTTATAGATTTTTCTGGACATTTGGTGGCGATACTGTACTAATGAGTCAATTTTAATTTGTTATTGTCTCAGCTGAATGATTGAAATGACATGATAATTTTGAAGAATACAATTTTCCTAAATGTTTAAATGTTATTGAAAACTCATTACACAAAGAATAAGTATTTAAATTGTATCATCCACAGATACAAACTATTTATCGTGTGAGGCGGCCTAGATGCGAAAAGAAGGCAGTGATCTGCAAGCTGGGGACCTTTTCTACATGCGTACAAAGTGCCATCCGGACTATGCGAAAACTAGATCGAGCTCAGAATTAATTTCCTTGTGTGAAATCAGGACGAAACTCAAGCTGGAAATATATATTCCGGTATTTGACACTATAACTTATGTCACCTACGCAAACAAATATTGTGCGTTATGTAATTTCGCAATTGACCCAGATGGAACCTTCCCAACCACAGGCGGTAATTTAGTGTTTTGGGATTCCAGTTTACAGTGCACACACGCGTACGAAGCCACTGCCATTTTTGCAGCCTCTAACCAAGGCCTTGATATAAAAGCCATCTTACAGACGAAGACATGCAATGTAATATTCAAACCGAAACCAGTCTTCCAAGTGCATAATCGAAATGCCGCTTACCAGAAATCGACAAATGCAATAACATGATGCGATATGATCCATGGTTAGAAAAGGCATGCGGAGCTTTCACTTCTATTTTTAAATTAAGGTTTAAGAATATCTTCTGTTTTCTGTGCAACACACATGACCACGTTGTACCAAATTGCGCTCAGATATCAAATGACGGTGGTATCCAGGATCCTTTGCCCGAGTTTTCCTCGATATTGGCGTTCAAACCAGATGAAGGAAAACCGTCGGTTTCTAAACCGACCGGCTGCTCTCCTGAACAGGTCTACGACAAACATGAGGTAATCAATTACATAAACCATTAAATGATAAAATTCATCTGGTTATGATTTCCAATAACAATTAATGTTTACATTCAAATATGTACTTTTATAAAGTCAGTTCCGAAGGGTTGTACATATTATATAGGATCTATTTGTGTAAACGAATAAACATAGTTGACAGTATTGTGAACCGCTTCGTCGTCATTAAATATCAAGCTAGTTACTCATTTTTAGGTTGAGTGAAATTTAAACAGATTTCCAAATGGAAAGGAATTTATATTAATTAACAAGCTTTTTTAACGACACAGTTTATGATTCAATGTCCGTTGTGTTACTTTCTGCGACATAACATGCTTTATTCTGTTGATTAAATACTGTTCACGAAAATGCATGGTGTAAACCAAACATTACTTTGTTTCATCATATCCATGATAACATTTATTTGTGATAATATTAGATAAAAAATTAAATAAGACAGAGCGAGAATTAATCTCATATTTGTTCTCATATTTTATTTCTAGGACATATGCCGGAACATATTCTGTCTCTTCCCAGAGCGATTCAATGGCAGTGAATGCGTTAACGCGGTGGACACGCTTGGTGGAGTGTCATACAGATTATATATACAATTCACACCCCAAACACCAGTGAATAATGATCGTCTTCAAGAATGTGTGCATTTGCTTGAAAACAAGATTACAGAAATGTTACAGATTTTGGAACTATATGAAGCTGTTTACAGTTTTGCAATACTTTACAATTTAAATGAAACTAATACCATGCAATCTGTTGTATCTACATCACATATATTCCAACCTTATACACCTACAATTCCAGCTGATTTATCTACATTTGCACCCGATTTACCTACATTTCTACTTAATGTACCAACATTTCCAGTTGGTGTACCGACATTTCCACCTGATGTGCCCACATTTTTACTTGATGTACCCACATTTCCACCTGATGTACCCACATTTCCACCTGCTGTACCCACATTTCTACCTGATGTACTCACAGTTCCACCTGATGTTTCCACAATTCAATCTGATGCACCCACATTTCTACCTGATTTACCCATATGCCCAGCCAATGTACCTACATTCCCACCAGATGTGCCTAAAATTCCTCATGATGTTGCTACATTTCCAACTGATATACCTTCATTGCTTTCTGTTGTAGCTACTATTCCACCTTATGTATGTATTTTACCACCTGCTGTACATATATTGCCATCTGATGTACCCACATTACTATCAGCAACGACTCCGTCTCTTCCGAACACTACTCCCCATCCAAATCATATGCCTAGTTCAGTTTCAACTATAAGAAGCAATGACAAAACCTCCATCGTAGCGGCACCGTTAGTATCTATTGAATATTTTATTTTGAGGATTGAAATGAATTTAAAGAATATATATCCGCAGTACAGCGTAACCTCATTAGACAAGGCCCTTGAGTATGACAAAACAACCATGGTTTTATCATCGAATTCATCTCGTTTTAATGTTACATTTAATTTTGAATACGCAGATTTCTATAGTTTTGATGATTCAAATATCTTTGAAGTCAAAATGTTCGATCCAGTTTCTGGCAACCCCTTGAGTCAAGCTGTTACCTCATTTAATTGCCCATTAGAACATACTGACAACACCACCGGTACTGTCCTCACCGCGAGATTTAAGTGCCCACTTGTAGTTTTAAATTTAACTGAAATTAATTCCATAGAAAATAACTCATTCAGGCTATATAACGGAGCAGTCATTGATCGTAAATATGTTAATTACGTCAAACACAGCAATAGTGATACGTTTGAAGTGTGTTGGGGCATTTATCAAACATATGTTAACGGTAGTAAGGCTGTGCAAACTGATCTAATAACAGATTACAAGGCAGTGACCACAACCGGCATACTGAGTTTTGTATGCATGATCATATCTGTCACGTGTCTGTTGATTACCTTCGTAACCTATTTCTTGTTCAAGGAACTACGCACACAGCCTGGAATTAACAACATGGGACTAGTGATCAGTCTGATAATCGCGCAGGTTTTATTCCAGTTTGGCAAAGAACAACAAGCCAATGTTCCTTCTTGGGCATGTGAGCTCATCGGAGCGCTCGTGCATTTCTTCTGGCTTCTCGTAATCTTCTGGATGAACGTCTGTTGTTGGCACATGTTCCGCACGTTCGGCAACATGCAAGTAAAGTCATTCAAACAAAGCTATGCTTTGAAAACATGCGTTTACACTGTATACGCTATTGTTGGATCGCTGTTATTTGTAGCAATCAACATTATCGTAAACATCGTCGATACAGACAATGCCAATGTAGGTTATGGAGACGGCAATTGTTACATTTCTAAGCGGGAAATGGTAGGATATACGTTTGCCCTACCTGTTTGTCTTATAATTCTAGCAAACATGGCCATGTTTTGCGTAGTTGTTTTCAAGATTAAGAAGAACCCCACTGTTCAAAGTTCAGCATAACGCAATTACTTAAAAATATTTGCGAAGCTTTCCACGTTGACAGGCCTTTCTTGGATTTTTGGTTTTATATACACATTTACAGAGATTTCAGTGTTTGTATATTTGTTTATAATTTTTTCTTATGGACAAGGCGTGTTTATATTCATCTCATTCGTTTGCAGCAAGCGTGTTTATAACTTATACAAAACAAAAATATGTGCCAAGTCATTGGAGATTAGGAAAATTCAACTGTCGTCAATATCAATACACGAATAGAACACATTTCATAGATAAGAATGGAAAAAAAATGTATGTTCAAAGTCAAAATTGCAACTCTGTTTTATTGCTGTATTGTATGTGAACTTTGATAATAGAATACTGTATAAGGAACAAACTGAAAACGTTTTTACTGAAAAATTGTAAACATTGTTTGTTATAAAATAAATAAAGTGTATGATTATATGATAATACACACGTAACGACTTTGTCAAATATTCATGAGTTATACGATTGCAATTTATGTGGCTGTAAGTATACGTAAATAAAGAATTTGCAACAACACGATGATTTAGTTTGAAAGTATTTCAGTACACAATGCTCGCTTTCTTTTCAACTGTATGTGAATAATGTACAATTGTGTATTTTAAGTTATTGTGTTAACAGTTCAATTAAATTAAATATGTAAAAAAACAATGTGTTGTATTGCGCAATAAATGATGCTTACTGAATAACATCGATAAACTGGTGTAGTTTGAAAGGTATTCACAATTGGTGTAAAATTGAATTTAAATGGGCAAACAAATAAACAAGACTGAATGTAGTTAAAAGAATTATTATTATTACACTGACACATTATCACTGTCAATACACAAATCATTATATACAATGCAACATATCAAATTAATATATATATATATATATATATATAT
>VMBQ01006379.1:0-56027 GCA_007657795.1 Dreissena rostriformis | reverse complement strand
TTTAATACTACTACTACTACTATTTCTACTGAAACTAAAACTACTAATGATTCTAATAATTATAATAAACTATGAATATTAACTAGCAAAATTATAAAGTCAATTGCGTCGGTATTTGGATTCAATAAAACATGTATTTACTTCTAAAAATACACTCTAAAATGTCTTGCATATTTTTTTGATACTTTTACTTTCATTTAACGTGCATTGCAGAGCGATGATTTGATGACATGCAATTAAACCATTTTCACAAATAACATGTAAAATTGAAGACTCAAGGGAATCACCGACCTTAGTGTTTGTAAATGCACGCACGGACTTTATAAACAGTATTTGCAATACTTGAAATTAACTACAACCCGTGCACAAATCTTGCTCAAACGAATTGTATCCCGTTATAGCACACGATCTCAAATAAGCATAACTGCGTGTTTACCAGCTCTTGAGTCGCGCAATTTATCGATTGATCCCGTTTCAAAGAGGCCCTCCGAGATTTGATGAATATTCCAATCAATAACTACTTGTTCCACATTGCCTGCATGCAAGTCTGCCATGATTGGACCCAAAGGCAGTTGCTATTGGATTGGATTTCATTCTTTACTTTCTACTTAAACATGGGAACTAGCGTATTGTCTTGTAGTGTTCTAATGAATTGACGAGCTGGTATGAAGTGTTGATTGTTTATACGGATAATATGTTGTATTGAAAATAAATAGGTATGTGAACTTTAAAACAGTTTTGTATGTTGTTTACATAGGACACATTTGCTATTGAATTATTTAAATGAAACGTTTTAAAGTAAATGTATATTGTGCTGATGTTAACACGTACTGAGTCAGAAGTCATGAAAATACTTAAAACATAAAGATATAACACCAAAACATTCAATCGCTAGAGGATGTGACGCAAATATTGAAATATGTAATGAACATGTATCAAAAGTGAAGTGTCCATATCTCTGAGTATATGCTGAAAATAAATTATCTCGGTTATATTTATTAACAGAAAAATGTCTTTATACATCATCGTTTTGAAACTGAATCAGTTATATAGAGATTATGTAATACTCTTTTACGCTATCGTGTAAGGTTCCAGTAATTGCTGTAAAAGTAATTCATTTAACAATTGTTCACTTGCCTAAAATACAGTTACACTTGCTATTATATGATCGCGCTGCTGTTGCAGCTGGATTATCACTGTTGTGTATTGTATATTGATTCGTTTAAAGATAGAAATCACTTGCTAAAGACGTCAATGGAGCTATGAAATATGTTCAATGCACACTCAAGGCAATCACCGACCTTCGTTTAAATAAATGCACGCACGGATTTATAAACATTATTTGAAGAACTTGTATTTTACAAGCAAATAACGACAACTCGTACACACAACGAATTGTTTCTCTTCCTAGGACGCAATATATCATTAGCATAACTGTGCATTTTCCAGCTCTTGAGACACGAAATCTATCGATTGATCAGGTTTCATAGAGGCCCTACGAGAGTCGTTGAATATTCCAATCAATAACTTTATGTTCCACATTGCCTGCCCGCATGCAAGCCAACAATAATTGGACCCAAAGGCAGTTGCTATTGGATTGGATTTCATTCTTTACTTTCTACTTAAACATGGAAACTAGCGTAGTGTCTTGTAGTGTTCCAATGAATTTACGAATTGGTCTGAAGTGTTAGTTTTTAAACGGATAATGTGTTGCATTGAAAATTAATAGGTATGTGAACTGTAATCAAATTATATTTTTTGTATGTATAGGGCACGTTTTCTTTTGACTTATGTAGATATAACATTTAGCAGAAAAGTATAGTGTGCTTATTTAAACATGTATTGAGTCAGAAGTCATTGAAGATACTTAAACGTAAAGATTAAAACAACACAACTTTCAATCGCTAGAAGATGCGAGGCAATTATTGCAATATGTACTTAACATAAATCAAAAAGGAGTGTTAATATCCCTGTGTTGCGTAGATGATGATAATAAATTATCTCACTTATGCCCATTAACACAAACGTGTAATTATAATTAATCTTATGTGAATTTCAAAAAAATGATTCAGCTTTATAGAGATCAAGTTTTACTCTTTTCTGCATTATGTACGGTGCCACAAACAAGACCTTTCGTGATTAAGCTGTGAACTTAATTAATTGAACATGTTCACTTGCCAATAATTGAGGACCACGTGTTATATTAATTAACCCATGTATGCCTAGTGGACTCTCCGATCCTTCTAAATTGGATCAATTTACTTAAAAAATTAGGGATGTCTAGTATATTTATTTATATATTTAGAATATTTCTTACAGAAATTCCTCTAAGCAAACAGCGAAGACCCTGCATCATGCGGCGTCTCATCTGGGTCTACGCTGTTTGCCAAGGCCTTTTTTTCTAGACGCTAGGCATAAATGGGTTAAGGTCCGTCTTGTGAAGTTGGAGTATCATTGTTTTTTATGATACGTTGATTCGTTAATGTAATAAATTACGTACACTCGTTACAAGGATCATTGGAACTCTTAAAAGTCCGATAAGAACTTAAAATCAACGAATATTTTGTAAAATAGGTCGTAACATAACGATAACCAATAAAAAATTAGTGTCCCTTATAGCAATAGCAAAATTATCAACTACATATATGGTCTGCTAAAATGGATTTAACTAGATACAAAATGCTCGTTTTTATGTTTTGTGGGACAATATATTCCATTTTAATTTCCCGCAACAATATCTATTAAAACTACACACGAACACTATCATGGTACATTAGCATGTGTTGAATATATTGTACATTGTTAAAAATTACGTTACCAGACCACATCTAGCGTTGAAATTTTGGCTATTGTTATAAGAAACACCGATTGTTTATGGGTAAACTTTATTTCACGAAGTATTTTACGAAATATTCGTTGATTTTGACTGTAAATGGGGCTTTAAATGTTATCAATTCATAGACCTCGTTTAAGGCGACTATAACAATACGATACGTATTCAAGTCACAAAATTGTCTGAGAGCTATCAAGCTTTAAAACATGTTAAAATCATATTCACCCGTGTCAGGTGGCTTTGAAGCCATCAGATATTCTTTTTTATAACAGTTCCTTTCAGGCGGCTATGAAGCTCTCAATAAAGAAGAGCTGGTTGTGCAGAATGATCCAGGATCTGAGTCCCACCACTGCAGGGTCCTCCAGGGGTATCGTTAACAACGGCGTCACCAAATACGGGCATATAGATGATCTGCCAATGCCGATAAAGATAGTAGGGTAAGACATTAAATTGATTACTGCAGATGTATATGTACATATATTATAACATGCATGAGATGTTACAGGGTGAGCTGGTTTTCTTTCTCAGCTCATGAATTCTTTTTTGGGAATGAATTGTAAAAATCTCTCTAATACCGAATTATAATGTAGTTTAATGCTAATTAGATTTCAATTTGATGCGATGTGTTCATTGATGATGAAACTAATATCCTGCTGATGTAACTGGGGTTTCACTTTGTTTATATCTGATCAAATTACTTTGCGGTAACAAAACCACACGCACAAAGACATATAAACGAGCAATTAATATATTGTTTATATGGATTCGTAAATAACCCTCCCACAACAATCAGTTTCAATCGTTGGATTGCATAATGAAAATAATTGTACACAACGACCTGTATTTAGCACATATTTATTTGGACCTTATCGTTCAACGTTGTTTTGCAGGTTATCCTTTGCAGTTTTCGGAGTAGTAGCAACTCTGTACTTGTGTTGCTCAGTCATTATATCGATGCGTAGTTCTGAAAGCCCCATCGAAAATGCTCCAAGCAGTGTTCCAAATGACGATAAAAACGAGGAAACGTGCTCAACTACACGTCACCTGATCGATGACGTCATAGCGCGATTACATATTCTGGAAATCGCTTTCAAGGAGCAGACATTTGCTAGGGAAACCATAGCAAGAGAAGTGAATGATCAGACTTATACCTACGAGTCATTGGACAAGAAGATGTCAAGCGTCTTAGACCGACTGACAACCATAAGCAGTTTCTATTCAGAACTTGAAATGAGACTGGATCAGCTAGAAAAGAAAGCAAATTTTAACGGTATGTTTCTTGATTCGTTGGAAACATTTTAATAGTCACTCATGAAAAGTGGTCATTTAACTCTCAACCTTTTAAACAACTAATCATGGGAATTAAAAGAAAAGGCACTTAAAATTAACTCACAGAGGCTAAATCAGAGTGAAACTATATAACACGTGTTCTTATCTTATCTAGTCAACTGAATTAGAACATATTGGCACAATGGCCTCAGATCGCGGGGCAGTAGTGGGATATGGCTATTACAAATGTAAAACGCTTCTCCCGCATTACTGCCCAATCTCCATTACATTTTGTCGGACTATATTTATCCATGGTGTAAGGACCGAGTAAGAAAATGTGCTTGCTACATGTATGTGATGTACGAAACTTTGTCATAAGACTTCGTTTAATTTAAAAGAAACACAGCACGTTTTTGAACACTCTAGAAGTGACACTCCCAATATACTTGAAATTGCTCCGAAAAAGTGTTCGTTTGAAAACTCATAAGTTCGTAAGTTTGAAAACGGTAACCATCCGTACCAAACAAATATGCCATAAGAAGGAAAAAAGCTTTGTATAGCAATATAAACCACTTCTCAACACTATCGAAATCCCATTTTTTCCCAAGCAACATCAACCTGCTAAACGCAAGATTTCTCTATTTCGCTGTATTATTTTTTATAAGTTCGTATCTGCATAGCCGAACAAATTGGAAAGTTGTTAAGACTATTCGTCGCAATGATATCGTTGATAATTTCAAATTAATCTCGCATCTTTGTGTAAAAAGTTCAAACGGCAAAAATGAAAAACAAAAACGAAAAATGTTTGAGAACCTTCTTGTTTTCTATTGTCAATCGATCTTCGTGTTCAGTTAATAAATGCGTTTAACTTTAGACTTTGATGTACCTGCTATCACATTTGGAAAACCGTAACTAGATCTTCAAGTTAGATGATCGACCTCTTGTATTTATTATTAAATTACAGAATATAAGAATATGAAAGGTGTAAACAGAATTGATTGATAACTGATTTATAAACCAAGCGCAGCATATCTCAAATGTGTTTAAACCATATAAATTATATATTCCAGTTTAGTAATACAAATACTTGCATTATATTATTTAACTTAATTTCATGTAGTCGTGTTAATGTGCTTTTCGCCCATAAGTGTTTCTATTATTGCCAATCGCACTTCTTACGAACGTGAAAATGTGAGTTCGATGTTTCCCATTTCAGAGGCCCTAGTTATTGCACTGTTTCTGTTCATACTGAGTAGCCTCCTTTGGTATAATCGTAAGCCGATACAGGAGTACGTGGAGACTATTGAGGCGTCTTACAGATCACCTATACACAAGAAGATAGAATCGGCACGGCCTTTGGTCAAAAAGGTTGTACTTTTATTGGTGTTATATTTATTTGTGGTTGATTTGCTTAAATATTACTTAATAAACATGCTCGGGCCTGATGCTCAGTTGATCGTATCTACTGAATGCAGTGATGTTATGGTTTGCTACATTATTGATTGAAATAAAGTGTCACCTTCTTAAACGCTATGTGTTTTGTACATTGCATATTTATCTCTAACTTGAGACACATATAATTGAATCGACATGTTTTCAAATAATCAGAAATAAACACTAACAGCACAATGAACGTTATTATACCCAAGGTACGTACTCAAGCGAAGTATACTGTAATAACCATACACGTCTGGATGTCTGTCTGTCCCTCTGTCTGTTCGTAGACACAAACATGTTCGGAAGAGTTCTCATACACGTTTCAACATAATTCAAATGTGCAGCCATTGTTATCATGATATAGAATTGTGAATGTTCAATTTGTGTAATAGTGTAATAGTTTGTAAGCAACATCATATGTCTACAAGTTTTGTATTGCTTTGCATAGCATATTAAATGCTTTACCTCTTCAATCACTAGCACAGAGGTTTAATATTTGGAATTAAACAAAGGGTAAAAACTGATCGAGTCCTGAAGGTTAGATGACTCTGTTCAAACCATGTCGGTGTGTTCAAAACTGACCACGCCAATGGGACACATTTTGTTTATAGTATCAACTTGCTTGATATTCCCTTATGTGGCGTCGGGGGATATTCTTTGTACCTAGTTTGTATTTGACGATTTAAATTCTTATACGATTTGTACAAATGATTTCAGAGCTCATCAAATCCTGGAACTCCGAAACATTCCTCTTCGCTGCTAAATGAGGTCTGTATGGTTTGTTTTCAACCTGGAAATACAAACGGCATCATAGCTAAGGTAACAATCTTAAACATAGTTTGTTTTAATTATAATAGAAAACTAGATAATATATACTATTGTATATGTTTAGAATAATGTTTAATCTCTCATAATAATAACTATGAATTGTAACTGTGTTTGATTTTGTTAAGGTTATTATATACTCTTTGTTATCAGAATACATAAATAGAACAATACACTTCACTATTATAATAAATACTAATTTTATTATTTAATTAATTCATATTTTGGTTTGTACAATTATTTCTTGATATTTATTTATTAAGCTGACAAACGCCATGCTCCGTCATCTGGAGGGTATCCGAGTCTCTCTACGTCCATTTTATGGCGTGCTGTCCGTCGATGATATCCGAGATATGCCGCATGTTCGGCTATACGTCATCATAGTTGACGCAGAGTCACGTGGGTTGTTTCTCAGCTGTTCAGACAAGGATCTCTTGGTCGAATGTGTGAATTGTTCCAACAACATCGGAGGTTAGCTAGTTTGTTTTAAAATATAATTTCCGGTGGTTTATAGAAAAATATCAGTGAATTAAAACTGATAATTTACTGTTTCAAACATTAGACATAAATGTGAACATTATCAATAATTTTAACTGTTTTACTTTGAAAAGACGTCATTTTTTTAGTAAAGTGGTCATTATTCAGGCGAATCTCTTGCTAAAAGCTTACGATGTAAATAAACGGTGAAAAATAATACAATACAATATGTATTCGCCTCAGTTTGAGAACTGTCGCAATTTAAGTACTCTTTTTGTATACTCGTAAACTATGTAAGTGGACTGGTATACATATGAATTACCCATGATGACCTTTGCTCGTAGAATATAGACCTGATTCAATTACTTCGTAGTAACACTTAACCGTCGTGAAGTTGTGTCACAATAATATTGGCAGATATACAACATATTTTGTAGGCCACTGTTGTTTGAATGACCATACATAAGCCGATGTGTATGGGAATTATGTTTATTTGTACCTTATTATAAGCGAAAACTTAACTTTTACTCAGCTCCGAATAACAATTCGTTTTATACTTCAAAACTAGCGACCGTTATTGTTTTATTTTATATATAGGGGCATATTAACGGTTAATTGTGGAAACAGAAACATGGATATATGGGTTTATATTGTAACAGAGCGAAACCATATAAATCATGCACGATATTGAACGGTTCCAAATATAGCCAATTATACTTTTACTTACAAGTATTATTAATGTGGACATTTCAGCCTATTGCGTGGTTATTATAATCAACGACGATGGGTCCAAGAACCTCACGGCTCACAGCGTCTATAACTCCACCCTACGACTGATCAAGGCCAGCGATACCCTGCAGGACATGGCGGCGGAGGGACGCCTGTTCAGCATGTGGAAGGATATGACGTCACATCAGCTCAGTCATCTCAGACGGATCGTGAAAACTGTGCTCAATGCGAAACTCGTGCTTAAGTAAGATAAATCTGTCAACAGAACTAGCAAGACGTTTTCTTTTCTGTTTAGCAACTGATACGTTCCAGCATTCTTTGCTGATAATAAAGGCTTGTTTATTATGAGAATGCCATATAGTATGTGTCCTCTTATATATGTTCGTAACGTCAATGCTATTATTCAATATTATTGTTGACAGAGCAAGTTAAATTTACAGGGCTGCATGATCTTTCTTTTTTACCAGGTTGCTTTTAACATAACGTGTTTTGTGTAACTCAAAAACGTCCTCGGGTTTTAGTGCATAGTTTCATCATTGTATTACAAATACATTTCATTTGGGTTAAAAACAAGTAATTCAGTCTTCAGTGTAATCATGTACTTGTTGTTTGAACATTAATTTTGATGTATATTTTATAAGTTGCATACATGATTTCATTTGTATCGAATGTTCATATTGTTGTTTGTTGTATCCTGTACGGATAATCCGTTATACCGATCACTTTCTCTTGTTATTTATGCAATGACTTACTGCATTTTATTATTGTTTGAAAACTAATCAAAATTATCATAAACGCCGACGTATTTCTTTACGCAGTTCAAACACCGACAAATGAATCTAATACTATTCAAATATTGTGATTACAGGTAGAACATAAATACGCTGTTATTTCAACATTCTTAAAGATTTAAGGTTTACGGCCGGGGGTGTATGAATCCGTTTTCAATAACGGTTTCATGTTCGTCGAACGTCTTAACATGAACTCGCGCCATTAAATGACATAATTTTGATATTGAACAATGTGTGCGCAAACAATTTACATCATGTTCCAACTAGTTAATTCAAAGTGTACGTTTAAGAATATCAACCAGTTAAGTTTCGTACGTATCCTTATTCATCGTGATATAAATCAGGATCAAAGGAGCAGATTATCCAATCAGAATGCGTCGTCCACCCTAGTACATATATTCTCTAGTGTAGATGATAATTATTTTATAGTCTTTCCTTTAAACGCTATTTATTACGACTAAGGGTTACATTTAATATATCTTTAATTTCATAGTTACGCAATTCGTAATTTGTTTCATGGTTGGAAAACGTGTTCTGTTTCCAATTAAGTTTAGTGCAAACATATGCGCATTTAATCAGATTGTATCGAATGTCACATAACCCCACNAACCAGTTAAGTTTCGTACGTATCCTTATTCATCGTGATATAAATCAGGATCAAAGGAGCAGATTATCCAATCAGAATGCGTCGTCCACCCTAGTACATATATTCTCTAGTGTAGATGATAATTATTTTATAGTCTTTCCTTTAAACGCTATTTATTACGACTAAGGGTTACATTTAATATATCTTTAATTTCATAGTTACGCAATTCGTAATTTGTTTCATGGTTGGAAAACGTGTTCTGTTTCCAATTAAGTTTAGTGCAAACATATGCGCATTTAATCAGATTGTATCGAATGTCACATAACCCCATTACTTTTGCACTATGGAATAAAATAACTGAAAACAAAGTTTTCAAATCGAATGATTATGAAACAAAGCAAAGAAAGTTTTGGCAGAAAACATTTTATTTGACAAGAATATGACATTTATTGCATTTTCCGTAGCTGTATCACATGCTTGTCTGTCGTGACATAAACAAAGCGAACCCCCAGTTACACCAGCAGGGGTCTTTCGTTTCATCAATTTAAGGTCCTTTATTTGAGGCAAATTGCCATACATCTAGACACTTAAAAAACACAGGACAAAAACAAACGTCAATCTATAAACCTGTGGTAACCCGCTTGGAACGGTAAATTCAAAGTAAAGCATAAGGTCTTAGGCCCAGATTTGTTAATTTGAAAATTCATGTGTAAATACACGTTAATCTCGTAGAATCACAATATAAATCAGACTGCAACAAAGCGAGAATGAAATAGAAAACGATTCAATTTAATTCCAGTTTAGTTACGCAATGGTCGCATTCTGCAAGAGCACCATAACCGTAACTTTCAGAGGCATGATGACATGAAACAAAAACAAGTATCAACTACATCTCGTCTTTAAGTAAAAAGCTTTAGAGATATAGCATCATAGAGTTTAATTTTCAGATCATCGCCATGCAGTACCAGAAAAACGTTATTTCGGAATTTAAAAGCAACATGACAAGAAGCGTTGCATATGTTTTCAAAACACTGAGTAAACTGTTATTTCGCTATATATACTGTTGAAAAATAAATCAACACATACTTAAATAAGCGTGTTTAAAACATAAAGCACATCTAGTCATCAAGCAACGACACTGAAACAGTAAATTTGTTTCGATTCTGACGTAATCTAATGAACGCGCAATGCACCCAATGACTTCATATTTTTTTAAACCGGAAGACAATAAAGCTAACAGTTGCAAAAAAAAAAGATTTTGAAATAATAAAATACATCTCTTTTCAGAAAGCAAATAACATACACTATTTAATAAAATCAAAATAGGTTTGATCAAATTATGCCCGTTTGATTAAAACAATATTGAATCAAATTTAATTACGTTGTAAATTGCAATTACTTTAGCATACCAAGGTTTGTAAACACGTTTTACAAAAAAGCAAATACTAAGTGTACTGACATATATTGACACATTACAAAATCCGATTCGTAGAGAGATCTTCTCCACAAAAATGGCCAAACTATTAAAACAAAACATAAACAATAATCTAAAATGCACTTCTCACATTTTTGAATTTGCAAGATAACTTCACATGTATATCCAAAAGTAGCAAATTCAAGTACATGCATTATATCCATTGTGCCACAAATCATAGCCATACATGATAATCTACGATTTTCATTAGAAACGTTCAATAATAAGCCATACGGTACATAACAAGTAAACGATGAGCAAGAAAGACTACTCTGTATATATAAACTAATACATTTCAAAATGGTGTACCGTGCATGAATTATTTGCATTTTACAATAACTGTCTCACATTCAAGACAACAATTATGTGGCAAAATGTATACAGGTACATCGGACTAAATGGTCGACTTGACGGCTATTAGATACAATTGTTGTTTTAAAATTTTACGATTATGGAGAATGTGTAAGAATGTTTTATAATGAGCATTACACAATGATACGGCATACATAATGTGAAGGCCATCGTTATACAAATTAAAATATGGAATATATTTCTTAATAATCTTTCCGTAAGGGCGACTTTGGCCAGTAATTACCACAATATGTATAATCGTAGATATAAATGAATAACAACTATTAATTCAAATACGTTGGTACAAATGCCGCTCAGGGCCAATGCGTATTGAAAACAATTATCCAACTTTGGAGAAAAACATAATCGATACATATGTCAGACAAAAACTCAGTTCTATTAAGACGTTGACAATTATGTTTCAAGTAAATGCAATTATCGTATTCAAGTAATAGAACATTTTTGAACTTAAACATTATTTCTTAATTAAACAAGAAACATGGCAATCAGGTTTTCAACGTAAAGAATAAAGCAATTCAAAGCGTGGAATATATTAAGCTTCATACACACACACACAATTTCACACCCATACTCAAGTTGTTTAGCAGACACTTGTTTTATAATTTTAGTAATAGTTACGTTGACCTTGACTCAACTTGCAACACATACGAGTCTATGCTAGGTCTCTTTGCAAGCTTGTTATATTCAAAGTTTTATCAAGTCGATCGCTGCTAAATTAAGTTATTGAACGGAAACCACATGTTTCAAGTCAAACGCCCGCCTTTAAAACCTACTACTAACAAACATTTTGTTTCAACTTTGTTGAAAAAAAACGACTTGAAAAAGCATCGGTAGGTGAATTGGGAAAAAAGATATGTTGTTTGCTTGCGTAAATAAGTAGTTTTAGTCTAAATATATACATCTGCGGGATATTGGATCTCATGAAAAAGAACTTCACCATTCTTCTCTACATTGTCTGCACTCATACATACATATATATTAGAGTATTGTCTACATGCGCAGTTTAATGTACATTTACATAGTGTGAACATAGAATTACACATATGCATACGTAAAAAAATCATGAAATACTTTATAAACATGGCACGATTGTAACACATATTTTACATATATATATAAAATCATTGTAAATATTACGGCGAAAGAGCAAACAAAATGTTAATACTTATAAAAAAAACAATCAAATACAAGTGTGAAAAGTCCATCGATAGATGTAAGGATGTAAACATGAAGCTAAAACCTAAAGAAAGTACCATAAAAAACAAGAGGGTCATATACTCTAAGGCGCTATTTTGGGGCAACAAGGAACGGACAGTTTCATTAAAGACATATAAAAAAACTGCACAACTCCCCCTCCCATATTGTTCAATGGACTAGTGCAAATTTCAAACCTGGCAGATATCATATGAATAAATGTTATGCGCAAGTTCCGTTGTGATTAAAACTAAACAATATGACTCATACAATGTTAGGCAGTTTTAATTATGGCCAATTTGGAAAAACAGTCCCCACCTTGCACCTCGTGGGCTCCACGCAAGACTATCGTAACTCACTATATAATATATAGTAAGTTACGATAGTCTGGCGTGGAGCCCACGACCTATGTGTTTCAATGGACCGGAACAATTGAAGGCCGGATAAGATCTAATTACAATGAACCTGCTTAGTAAGTTTCAAGATGATTTAGCCAACCTTATGATTTCTAGATTTCTAGATAGTTCACAATAAATATATATTGACGACGGACAACGCCGCACAACTAACACAAGAAATCACAAAAACTCACCATGAGCACGTTGGGCTCGGGTGAGCTATCAATATATTCTTATTGGACAAGAGTAAAAACTGACATGTTGGAAACGATTCAATGCCAGTCTTATCAAATATAATTATAGTCAAAAATGGAATTATTGTATTAGTACATTAAACGTGCGACAAACCACAAATCACATACATGAATCATTCAGGCTAACCAACCAGGACACATACACTTGATCATGATTATAAATTGGCTTGATTAAAATGAACTATATATTTACAAAATAAAACAACCATTTGTCATCCATGGTCAGCATAACAAATAATCACAACAATGCAATGCAAATTATGGATATAAGAAAATGTTTAGTTCCCCCAATACTCAGGAAAAATAGTATATACTACTAGAGTTGAATCGCATGTTATGGTATGCAGGGCAAATTGTCTAACACAAATACAAGTGATACTCATTGGTTTAAAAAGTAAGAACAAAGTGATAACTAGCTCTAAAACGTTTAGCATTCATACAAATGTACAGGTAGGTAAAGACAGAAAGATGAAAAAAAAATAAAAAATGAACAACTGGATGATGATTTTTTTTTACATTCCGCATGTAACTTGTTTTAGTGAAACAACGTAATTAACAATCTCGTAAACTGTATATAATACTATTTGAACAAATCAAACTATATACAAACATCAAATGATGGCACTAAAGTTGGCTCTTAAGTCATCATAAATATTCGATATGAATACTTCATAGTAAAAATGCAATATACACTTGGAGACTTTTCTAACGCAACACTTTTCAAACTTGAATATCTCAGTTATGAGTTCAGATTTTGATTAAACATTTTAAATCTGATCATTTGACTACATTCTGAGCAAGCTTATGATTAAATCATTAATCCGTGACGAATGGACTCTTAAGCACGTGGGTATGTATAGTTTCGTTTTTTGTTGCGCGTGGAAATGGTGAAACACAATATTATTCTAAATTTATTTTAATTTCATTATTTTATGTGGGTTCTTACAACAGGAAAACATAAAATTTATTAAAATAAATGTATGGCTCATATGAATATTCAGAAGCGCAACCATGTTGCGCTAGAAAAGTCTCCTATACAATTGCAGGTAACCTACAATTTGCCAAAATGCGCGGTTGCGCTCCTCAATATTCATATGAGCCATACATTTTTAAAAACAAGTTTTATGTTATCCTGATTTAAGAGCCCACTTAAAATGATGAAATTAAAATACATTTAGAATAATATTGAGTTTCACCATTTCCACGTGCAAAAAGATAAAACCATACTTACCCCACATGATAAAGTTTCTGAACGTCACGGAAGAATGATTTTATCGTTAGCTTGCTCAGAATATAGTCAAATGATCAAATGTACAACTTCAAATCAAAATCTTAACTAATAACTGAGATATTCAATTTTGAAAAGTGTTGCGTAAGAAATGTCTCCAAGTGTCCATACGATATGAATGCAGAATGTTTTGAGTTCAAAACAGATTTATAAAGCACACATTAATTTAATAAAGAACGATGAACATGATTGTCACTGTTTAAATTATTAAATCACATTAACACCGTATAATGTTATGAATTTGATGATAACTGTTTACAACAACTGTCTAATCAAAACATAATTACATATTCACAATTTGAAACAAACAATAAAAGAGCCTTATGCACGGTATTTACAATATGTTTGTGCAATAAATGTGGCTCCTCACCCAACTGTTTACCAAGAACCATTTTATAACTTGGCTGAGATGTCAATAGAACACAAACATATGAGAAAAACTGCCCCGCAGCCCCCCATGACGGCCATGTTTTTTTACGCGGTTGAGATATCATTAGAACAAATGTAATAACCTAGTTTTATGATAATTGGACAAAATTAAGACTTCTTTTTTGTTAACAAGTTTGTTCTTTAAGTTTACCTAGTGGACACATTTTTATACAACACGTGACCCAGTTTCTAAATAGGCTACTATATCATACGGTCTCATTTTCTCACCAAGTTTCATGAATAGTTGACAAAAAATGTAGCCTCTATTGTTTTAACAAAGCAAATGTTCACGACGGACGACGCACAAAAGACAACGGAAAGACTACGCACAACGAACGACAGACAAAAGACCATCATAAAAGGTCACCAAGAAAACGTTGTGTTCAGGTGAGCTAAACATCACTAAAATGTACATCCATTATGTATAGCAAGCTTATTCCTTTCATGGCAAACAACACTTGTATAAAAATAAATAATAACCCAGTTTTGGAACATTCATTAAAGGTATTTTTTAAACATGAACACAAATGTGTCACATAATTGTTATAAATGCTTTTTTAGTCTAATTAAACCTCCCAATAAGTTATTAATAATCAATAATTAGAAACTATTATTTCATCATCCAAGCAAGCGTAACTTTAATCAATAATCAGTATTTTGACAACTGAGCACTGAACAATCGTGCATGACTGGCCTAAGGTAGGGTCATTTTAATCCATAAAACTAAAGTTATTTGAAAAAAAAATCGTATGCAAGAAGTAACCAAAACAATAAGCAATTGGTATAAAGTGAGTATTTAATAAACACCTATTTTGTAATTCAAGAGCGTTTGTTCACACCTTAAAGGGACTGTAAACCACGAATGACGAAAAAAGAAAAGTTCTAAAATACCGTATTTTTTACAATTATTAGTTTATATTGATTAAAATATCACGACTGGTATATAACATTATTTGAAAAAAGTTTTATTTTTTTTTATTTTTACTTTATTTTTGTATTTATTTATTTTTACTGGGTATGTATACCAGGTAACTACCATTTAACTATAAATAACAAAAGTAGATTGATCATCATCGTCACGTGGTAAACCCAGGAATGCAAATTGTGCATGCGTAGTGAATTGTATATATTTTATGTATAAAGTGATCAATCTACTTGCGTTATTTATAGTGTGTATATCAGTATTTCACCTATTTTCGCGATGTACATTCGATTTCACATCGCGAAATTTTATTACCGAATATACTGAAAATATGAAATTTTTTCAAGTAATGTAATATACCAGTCGTGATATAATAACTTTTATACTTGCTTCGAATCCGTCTCAAAAGACTGCGGTTGCCGTTGGGTCCGTCCGCGATCCGTAGAAGGATCCCTTGCCTGGAAATATTTCGAACCAAACGGCGCTCGATCCGTAGAAGAATCCCTTGTTTGGAAGTATTTCGAACCAAACAGCGGTGTCTCCATCTCGGGATTAAAGTTGCCCACAACGGACGTCATACGCTGATGTATTTCGCTCACTTCGCCGGCCATTTTTGTAACGACGGGCCACATTTGAGGATTGTCGGTGCTCGTCACGGGCGGTGAGTTCGTCGGTGTTTGCGGACGAACGGGGAAGCTCGTTTTTATCAACCTGCAGAACGTGTTCCTAAGGTCTTCTCTGCCGACATCGAGTAGAAGGTCAGATATAAACTGATCTGGAAAAGATTTAACGGGTTCTGATAGTCACGATTGACAATGTTCGAAACCCCATAATCGACAATACAGTTTTATTAAATAAAAGAACATAATTTAAATATACGTAACATCTGTTTTACAAACATTCATGCATGCATGCATACCTACGTATATACGTCTGAAATAATATTTAACGAAATTTCAGCATTTCAGTTTGTATTTTTATTGCAAAAAAGCAAAACACCTTTTTATACGGCTACTAACAAGTTATGTTAATACTTGTAATTTCATTAATTTAGAAATATGAGGTAAACCATGACAATTTTTAGTTGCATACGTACCAATTGGGATAAGTTTGTGGTTAGTTTGTATCTCCTTGTAATAAATACCAGCCAAAAAATACGACTGATCACGATCCATGTCTAATTTAATTGGGTCATCATCTCCCCAACTGTACTTTTTCATAAGCTTTAGTTTGTCCTTGTGCCTTAGTCCTCTACTGATCTTTCGAAGAATCGCCAGTACTGTCTCGTTTATTTCAACAAAGTGTTCTACTACAACTTAACATACATATTTAATTAGAAATGGAGCAATACAGTTAATGTCATTATACAAACACATTTTAAATAATACAACCAGGGATTAAAACGTTGTAAAAAACAGACAAAAACATGTATTAAACAAGGTATGATGGAAATTCCAATCAAGTAAGAGAAATGTATATGTTATATTATATCATATATTTGTTTTTGATATTGAAAATAGCATTTTGAAAAAATCGCATACAACAAATACCTCCTTCCTTTAATTTTGCGACAAGTGTTTCAATCATTGCGAGCAGGTCTTTTTCTAACTGTTCCAATTCTACGGAGGCAAGGAACCTGTATTTGGTTAGCTGCACATCCATCGCAATCATTTCTAACGCTTGGCTTCGAAGTGCGGATTGCATACTTTGTTCTCTTTCAGTGAACCATACACTCATCCAAGATGTGATTAGTTCTGAATGCTGATTGACAATATTTTCCACCAATTGCTTGCTGTTATTTATTTCAGTTACTGTTCTCAATGACTCCTCAAATTCATGCACTCGATTTTTTAATTCTTGCATATCAATTTGCCATGAATGTTCTTTTTCTTGCTTCTTCAACATGTCTTCAAATGTTCTTACGACAGCTTTGGCTGCGAGCATATTATGATTTTGCTCATTTCGGATTCGGTTTATTTCGTTTGACATTCTGACAACTTCTAGATCAGACCTTTCAAGGTTTTCAGATGCAGTTTTCAGTTGTTTGTATACACTGGATAATTTTTCTTGTTGCTCTGTAGCAACCGACGTTGTGTCAGTTAGTCCTACAAATAAAATTATCTTGCTAGAGAAAGAAATATTGAAGCTCCATAAGCATTATCAGGAAATATACTATTGTTAAAATCAGTTTCGTGTATACAACAAAGGACAAAACATGCAACACAATATTATACATGAAGCAAATTAAAGCTTGCCCCCTTTTTGCAAGGTCCATGCAAAGCATTCGGTTGATACAAATGAATATGTATAACCTAAAATACAAAAATAATTATTTCGACCCAAACATGATATAACTTCCGGATATTAGTCACATGTATATATCTATTGCTGTATTTAGGGCCGATATTGGAGGTTTCGGGCTATTTATGTCTCTTGGGCGGTGTGTATGATTATTGTACTACTAGGAATGCTATTCAAATGTATTTTGTCTGTTCCGCTGCTTTTATTTTATAAGCAAACATGTACTTAAAACAGAAGTTTAAATATGTGCAAGTCTGCTGCTACCATATATTTTTAAAATAAAATTAACCGTAGGAATACTTGATTGATAAATGATCTAAGCAGGCAAAATCGCAGTATCACATGCTGACATTATTGAAACACACCTTAATCTAATATTGAAGAGGCTCCCGGCGTGTAATTTATGATTTTAGATTAAAAGAGTGTCGGATTCAATGGATTTTTGTCATTACTCTGCATGCTGTTACACTTAAATTAGGTATTGGTTTTGTTTTTCTGAAATGCTACAAGGGTAAAAAAAAATCCCTCTATGAAGAATATTTAGAATCAATACTTTTATTTATAAGTGATATGTTTGTGGTGTGTTTTGTTTGTTGCTATTTAGGCTATCCACATCAAATCTCATTTGATATTATCTACATCTTGTTTGACAGATATGTTGTTATAATGGTATGTCATTGTAAAAGTAAGCCACATCAAAGGGGTCCACAATCCATGTGATTTCTATACATGTATAATCCAATACCGACTCTTGACATTTTGCAAAAAGCATTGCAATTTAACTGGTGAAAAACACTTAATCGGGCCAATTTAAGAAAAAGAGGTACATTTAAAATGTTCAAATGTTCAAAGATTACGAGTGTTTTAAAATTCAAAATAATTAATTAACCAGAGTTTGGTGTTTCCCAATATGTAATACGTATCTAGCTTATGCCAATATATATTGATAATACGGTAGTTGTGTATTCAGAAGTGTTAATCAAGTTATATGATGAACATGCGCGTTTCGAAGAAATCAGCATAAATTTATTTAATCTATCATGTGTAGAAGTTAATTAAATGTTTGTCGGAATTAATGGATGCTTTTAGATTTCCGACCCGTCCAATCCTTTGAAAATCAACAAGCTATTAAACGCGATATATATTACGTGTGAATGGCAACAAAACCGGAATGTTCTTATATGTTCTAGACCACAAATAAGTATGTATTCGATCGCTCTAAAAGATTGTAAGGATTGCAAATCAAAAACGAATTCTTTACATACCTGTCAAACTGAAGGCATTCTCCCCGATTTGAATTATATCTATGCCTAGAACGTGTAACTCGGGGTAGGTATCCCCTGCGATTAACCGTTTTTTCATGAGATCCACGTAATAATCCGGAACCATGAATGTGATTAGTAGACTTGATGAGGGCTCAATCCCAGCAATAACAACATACTGGATAGGTACAAATAGTACTCGAGAAAGGCGATTTTTTAGGTCTTCTATGTACTGGCTTGTGCAGTTACTGAAGTCTTTTCCCTGGACATGCATTTTGACGTATTTGTATCCGTTTTCTGAAACAGACATACAGGTAAACCAACGTTACGTTAGATAACAAACAACGTGTTTTGATGGTCTAAAAACGACATCTATTCGATGACCTTTATTGAGTACACTACAGAGCTTCACATGTTAATTATAAATATAAATAATAATTATGGTATTGTATTTAACATAGAATGTTTGCTTTTATTATTTCAATACATGACAACAGTTGCGTGTATGTGTTGTGTATTTGTACTATATTCTACCATCTGGATGTACTGACCACTCCATGTTATCAAAACATATGTAGACATATATGTATCTAAATTTGAGTAATTTACACCAGGATAACATTTCAAGTACATAGTACAAGATTGCAACTTATCAATGCATGCACACTATAATTATACCTGCAGCGTTGTTATAATTATTACACATGCATCCTTTTAATACACGAGAATATGTTAATAAATGAATTAAAATAAATTTCTTCAAGTTTTCAAGTCTGAGTATTATGCAACCGTATGCTGTTGAAAATCTAATCTGTATACAAAATGATATTGGCTCGATTCTTTCAACCAACTTGTTACGGCCTTTTTAATCCGTTCATATGCAAAATTTGCAAGTAAGTGATTCTGTTTCAATTATACCTGAAAGTATGAATATACACACACGTGCAAAATAACACAATAATAAACGGATTGAACAATGTACTGTTAATGTCATCTCGATAATGAGTAACTAGTGGCTAATAGAAATTCAGGAAATGATCAAGCGTTTATAATTATGAACATGAATGTATGTCGTAAGCATGCAATGCAAATACACTAACAAATTATGGAAGTTAAATCGCGTTTTCAAAAATTAGTCTCGATATAACTGAACAATGGAACTATAAACATGGTCCACAACAATTATCTTTGAAGCATTCCAACATTGTATGCCGTCAACTTATCTACCATATCAAGATACCACATGAAATCGATCAACTTGATTTCAGGATAAAATAGGACTAATTTGACCTTACAAGCAAAATTGTACAGTGCATGCACCTGCCTTTGCGTCTAGAAACCAAAAATGATATGTTGTTAGTTGTTTACTTGAAACTTTATATATACCTTTTCATCAACTTCAGCGGCCGGAATTTAAGGTTAATATATATATATTCATTAAATTCAAAAACACCCAAGTTAACACTCAAACCACTCAAACCTCAAACTAGGCCCAACATTATTCATTAAACATTTAAGTGTACATAGAAATTAACCAAATATGATCACAATTCAAATTAAATTGTAATAAAATAGAATATTTTTCAATAACTATTCAAGGTTTTAGCACTCTATTACGACATTTTTATTGTATAATCTTTCTTCGCATATTTCATATTGCCATTCTATTCTGCATCTGACATACATGTTTAAGAAACATTTACCGAATAACAGGATTTTCAGACATTCCAAGTTTTAAGCCTCAATCCCCCCCCCATTTTGTTCATAACCATTGTATTACAAAATGCACTTTTATGAACCTACATATTGATAAAACTAGACTTATTTGGTACATATTTATACATAAATACCGTATATATGCATTCATGATAGAAAATTATGTGTAACAAGTGGAATAAAAAAACTGACAGGTGTTGTTATACCCACTTAGAAAACCGGGACAAAAAAATAAAATCTAAAAGCAAGTTATTTAAAACGTAATTCCTTGAATATAACGGCAGAAGGAAAATACAAGGTTAGAGAATGCACATGTTCCCCGATGTATCATTGATCGAAAAATAGAAACATGATTTAGTTTTACCGGACAAATTTTAAGTCTTAACTTCACTTGTAAGGGTACCCACGTTTTGGCAAATGAATTTACCATAACCATGATGCAATTGAGAATTGTAGATGTTGCATACATTTATATAATATATTATCGTTTTTATATTCAGCTATCAAAACTGATTACAAATATTACAAATATGAACAACATGTAGTACATCATTTGTAAACGAAAATTGTGTAAACGGGCCGAAATGGTTCACACTAGTCAGTTCATATTGCTCAACTACGCGTTGATATTCAGAATATTAACTTAAGTTTCCAGAATAGTTCAATTGTGCAAACGTATGTTTAACACTTTACATATGTGAAAATGATGCATAGTCATAATCTTCTCATATTGTAACGAACGAATTTTGTACATGGTATCTACAAAGATAAGGAAAGAATTACTCAGTTTCCAATGTGCAGATGGTGTTATATCCCAATTGATACGTGTTCTTATGGGATGTTTATTGTGGGTATTTACAGTTCTGATTTTGACATTGTACCTATCAATTGTCTCGTAATTTCTCATTTGAAATTGGCCTTTGAAATGATGCCCTAAAATGCTAATAAACTTGTTCTTCACCTCGAATTAACCATTAGCCTAATTTGCATGGTTGTATGTCAAAGCGTATTCTAGATATCGAGCAGAAACAAAAGGTGTACAGACCGACCGACCGATCAACCATCCGATTGGCGGACAGGTGCAACGCAATATATCCCGCTTCTTCGAAGGGGGCATAATTATGCGAATATTTCATAAAACAAAGCGTATAACATACCTGGTTCGGCTGTTGCAGCATAAAAATAGAGAGTGTTGCCCATTTCTTTGGAAAAATCGATTACTTTCTCAACAAGATCAATCCGCCCAGCGACTTGTAGTATCACTTGTAGATACACCATATTTTCCCTGTTTAAATATCTTTTCGTCTTTAACACCGTGAACAAAGTGCGCACATCTTTAATTGACTCTAGGACAGAAGGAGAAATTCCACCAGCACCTGCAAAAACAAATCAGAAGTGTTTGCAACTTGAGAACATTTTTTTATTGTTAACTGTTAACAGACACTTTTAGCCAGTAAACCAACCACACTTTTATATATATTGTGGATATCAGACGATATTCGTTTAAAATTGCAGAAATCTAATGTGCGTAACAAATGGTCGCCAGTCGGCCATTTTAAAGGATATCGAACGGATAAAGTCACACAATATTCCTTTTCATGTAGATAGACTGCATTTGGCTTCATAGCCATATCAGTCAAACGATGCAAATAAAGTTTGTTTTAAAACATGGCAACCATACTACACAATAAAACAAAAGATATCCGCCAATCAAACACGACACTTCTTTACATAAATCAACTGTATTACGTTTCATACAGATTTGAAGACCTACACAATAAACCAATAAAAGCAGGGTCGCCATCTTTATGCTGATCAACGCACTACTGCTCCTAAATATATATTAAGGCCGAGAGATTTTTGTTAATTTCACTACAGTTGACGAAATTGCTGTAGGGAAAACATTTATCCCATGGTGATTATATTTAAGCGGTCAAGTACCCAGTGCATTGCTTTGGTCTAATGATGATAGTCCATTCCATTGACATGATTTAAGAAAACATAGTTATATTACACTCATTCCACGAACATTCCAAATTTGGTTATCAGCCTTCATAATTAATCGATCCCAGTAGTTGCAACGTCCTAGGTAAAATCCATTTTTGAAATTGCACTTTTAGTATGTTGTTTTAAACGTGTATGCAATCAATGAAAACTACGTGTGTAGTATAAAACACACCATCCTTTCCAAAGACCGTAGAGTCTAGTGTGATGTTTCGCCAATCTTCATGTGTGCTTTTGAATGCTGCAATCCACGCTGTTTCTTCTGTTTGTCCAGCTTGTTGACCAGCTGATGAACCCAATTCACCAGCTTCCAATCTTCAGCTTCACGTCCATCAACGATAAATAATCCTCGTAATTATGTTTTTCGACATTGGTGTAAACAAACAAGTTGCAGAGTTCAATTAGAAATTAAAAACACGGTCTTATAAGTTTTACCACATGTTCATAGTCAATTCAAATCAAAGATGACGTCATATATATTTAAGTAACCGTTATTGAACGTTTGTGTTAGCTTATTTTTTCGTCTTCTTTTTAAGTGTTTTACGTTTTTAAATAATATGTTAAAATCAACTGTTCGAGCGGTTTAAATCTCTTTATGTGATGAACGACAAGAAGATTCCGTAACAACCAATTATACTTGCCCAAAAAGAACAACAAAAACATCATAATGTTATACGTGCCCTTATTTTCAAATAACAAAGAATGCATCTGGATGGCTGTTATTATACTGATTGTCACTCAAATCATGAAATATGTTGATAGGCCCATTTAAAAACCTAATCAGGCATCTGCACGAAAATCCATCCATAATTATTAACGTAGGCTTTCTATGTACAGAGAGACACACTTACAGTCTCAACAACATCTTCTAGCAGGAAAGGTACTCTATGCATGTTGGCATATAATTGGTGTCCTTGTTATAAGTATAGCGACCTTAATCCTTTTATTCATTTGTCACATCCAATAGGAATAGTCACTTTGTAAATTGGGGAATGGCTTTAGCCTTTGTTGACAAAATAGTGGACGACCATCAACGCGGAAATCATGTTGAGTTGATCTGTAGTTTTCAGTTCATTTTATTTACTGATGATGAGAACGTAAATGTTCGAGTTCATATCATATTGTATCTACACGCACAAAGATTCTTCAAATACAGTCACTTAAAATTAACATACATGTTCTGTGAACTACAAACAAATGCGATCGCAGTGCAACAGCTTAACACAAACATAAACTCAATATCATTGGAATTTTAGTTTCAGGCAAACGATCATTTTCCCATATGGCGCCACAAACCACTTACAATCACGAATATGGTTTCAACTCTCTAACAACCTTCACTCCATCAAAGTAAATCAAGGGTTTCAATCGATATAAAAACATGCTTTAAACATATGATATAATAATGCATATGTACAAACGAATGACCTTATAAAATAAAACAAAATAACCTTTTCCCTACGTTACTTACTTCAATTAGTGAATCATGTTAAATAGTAATACTAGTACAATATTTGTGCGTCAAGTTCTTTACCTGAAAATTGTAACTTCAGCTTTTCCAAGTCTCTCATACCAATGCCGTCAGCTAGTTCTCCAATGAATTTATTAAACTGCCAATCCTCAGGGGGCTCTGGGAATTCAAGTGGATTATCCATTTGGTCTGTTTGTTTCTTCGGCTTTTCCAAGTTGTCTGCAGAGTTACCCGCCAAAGACATATCTTCCATTGTATTAGTTATTTTATCCACGTCTGTCATTGCGGGTCATGGACTTATTCTGAAAGAATATCTACCGTTGAATAATGCAACCCAAGAATTGCGTCTGATGAAATAGTATAAATGCATTATGACAAAAACTGTATTTTTAATTTTCGAAAATAAATCGAATTTAATAAATGTGTAAGATTGTTTTATGTGTACTACAAATATAACATTATTGACGGGGTATAATATAAAAGCAAATCAACGAAATACGTTGCATTGGTATATACCGCACTAAGTAATTTAATAAAGTACAAGTCTTAGGTCAAAGTGTAATATGGCAAACAATGGAACCTCAGAAACTCAATAAGCATTAAACGGGTATAACAGACACGTGTTACTTACTATTATAATTTGAAATGTTTTTACTCTCTTTACAGTTGTCTGGTAATATGAGACTTCTTTCACAAGTACATGTCGTTATTTATTTTAAAGGGACTTGTTCAAAGTTTGGTAAAGTGACGATTTTCATACTTTTTATCATAGAATGAAAACATAATATATACATCATGTTTAAGCAAGCGAAATAACTTATCTGACTGAGAAAAATGTTAAAAATATTGGCTCTTTCATGGATAATCATAATTAAAAATTGGTATAATAATAAAGCAATTCTATAGCCTTTCGTCGATTATTTGGGAAATACGTGCAGTTCAAACAAAGCGTTCATGTTTCGCTTACATAAAGTAAAGTCTGCGTGGCGCAATGGTAGAGTGTTCGCTTTTGCTTTCAGAGGTCCCTGGTTCGATACCCATGGAATGTAATATTTTGTATTGAACTTTTTTTTTCTTGCGATTATTATTCATTAACACTGATTGAACCATTAAATATTTGTTAGTAAACATATTTAAAGTCATTTCTCAGAAATACGAAAATCTGTTTACAAGTCCCTTTAAACAGCATTACCAGTTCATTCATGTGGTTTATGGAAAACTAGAATGTGCACTTCGTTATCAGGTTTCACATTTAACCCGCACTAGATAAAGCGTAAGGTTTCGTGTATCAAACTGTCGGTCTGGTGACATTGGACATGTACTGCATTCTCAATGTATACACTGCGTGTTTATCTGTATGCACTCGTTTATCAATCGTTTAAATATTTTCCTCGAGCAGTGTTAAGGACAACTGTTAAGTCGAACATCTGCAACGTTATCGCATGCATTATTCATCAAGAAGAAAATGCAGTAATAAAATAACAATATCATTAAAATAAACAACGTATGTAATTATAATCACAAGTATCAATGCCACTGCAATTCGTATGTCAATTAATTGTGAGATCTATATACACCAAGTTTTAGTGTACATATTTGCAACATGATTGTCGCAAAAACCTGTTAGCATTTTATAGAAGTTTAAGAATACATTGTCAGTAGAACACACTTTAAATAACAATAAAGGAATAAGACAACTGCAGTAATATTATCAAAAGATAAATTCGTGGTACCATCCGGTGATCTTTTATTTAGGGCAAGTGGCCAATGGCTAAAACAACACATGCCATAACCTACCACACAACTTGGAACATAAAATGCTTAAAGCTGGGTCATCTCATTAGCACGGTTAATTCGAAATATAGGAATAATGAAACGGCCGAAAAAGCACCAGGAGAGCAGTTCCTCACATCTCATAGACAAGTAATACATGACCGATTCAATACCGGAAAAACAAAAAACTAAATATTGAACAAAAATGATTAAAGCTGTGGTCCAGGCCTTGGAAGGTTTGTGCAAAGCATTGGGTTTAAACCGGTTTAAAGGCATGCCGAAGTAAGCCCAGATCAAATCACAACACAACAGTGTAAACTTACATTAACCTCATAGAATTCTTATTGTAATTTTAAAAGAAGAAAAAGAATAGGATATGCATTCGATTAAATGTCAATTTAATTACTCATTGCTTCAATTGTAACCAGTGCATGATAATTATACGTTACAATTTAAGTCTTTCTAAGCCACGATGCAATAAAATAAATACAAGTATTAGCTCTTGCTCTTCTTTTTCAATCAAATCATATACAAAGTTCAAGATCATCGTAGAACATCTCAATAATACTTCAGGGTGGTATACACGCCATTACATAGCTTAAATGTATATGCAACGCATTACAACCAAAATCATATAAAAATATATAGTGTATGATTTATTAAATTGGTTCAATTGCATATACGATAAGGTTCCAAATATACGTTATCAGGGTTATTTCAAACACGCGACAAATATTTATGTGTAATATATTCACAAAGTATTAAAATAAACATATGTGTTGGATGAATATTTAACGTTCATCGATTGACATCAATCGTTGTTTAATAATATTTTTGAAAACGTATTTACACAAAATGAACAAACAAACAATTGAACGCCTTTGGCACATATTCATATACTATATTTATATCATTAGTTGCATTACATAATGAAGTTTAGAGGATATCATGCACATCATGCGTCCACGCTTCTTTTTGTTTAATTTAAATGGGTTATTACCTTTCTTTTCTTACCTTATTATAATTAACTCTGACTGATAATACTTAACTGGTCTTTCCTAATTACGGACTTAACATAATTAATATATTTCAAGGCAGTATTGTTTAATCATGTTAATGTGAACAATTTAATTACTTTAACTAATGTCAAACAATTATGGAAAACGGAAACATTTATCAAATTAGCCATAGCCTGCATACAGATTTTCACTGCATTGTGTAAACCGTAAACAAAGCATCCGGTTAGGAAGATAAACTCTAGAACATACGATTTAATATAACACTATTTTACAATCCTCAAAATCGAAAGAAACCTGTTATAATTTGTTATACAGACTAACTATTATTGATACTACTATTTTTCTTTTCTAAACAACGCCTCAGAAACATTTAAATCAACGATATACGGCGTGTTCTAGTTTCTAACCAACACGCCCTTCAGAGAATTACAATATGCCGCCATTGTATTGACACGAGAGGAATTTTGTTCATTAAAAAAAAAATCTAAATGATAATCTATGATTTAAATGTACATACCTTATTCAATTAGGAAGAAAACATTCAGTTAAGCAGTCCATTAGATATCGATGATGGGTAACTTATAGCAAGAAATATTCTATTTAAACTGTCTTAGTTACGAAACTGAACCATGTTTGTGAGGGAAAAAATGTAGTTGTGCGCATGCGTAATAAATATCGGAGATCGTAATACTAAATATAGTTTTTCAGAAAATAGGACGACAGACATCAACTCATGTTATTCTAAATATAGATTTTTAGAAAATAGGACGAAAGACAACTTCATAACTGAACATCGCGATTATATCCCTTGTATGCTACGGTCATTAATTTACGTTTATAGACTAGCCGGATGAAAGATAAATGTTAGTTCATGTTCATTGCAATGTGGTTTGTAAGAAATGCATAATACTATTGAAAATGCTGTATATGTGTGGTATATAGTTTTTCTGTACGTTGATAATCAAATAACACAAAGCTGCGATAGGTTATTGCGGTTAGAAATATTGGTATTTCGAAAGAGAGTATTTACTGAATGCACCGCAAAGCGTAAAAATAACTTCTTTAAAAAAAGCTTTGTCATAATACTCATACTTATTTGGAATCGATAGTAGCTAATCAGAACCAACCGGACAGAACAGAAGCTTAAGGTCGTGTCCTAAACAGGATATTTGGAAAAAAAGATCTGTTAAAAGAGAATAGTTGCTATAAAACGTAGACAACTTAAAATGCTATTCTTATTCGCAAAGAATTATTCGTCTAAATAAAATGTACGGTTCGTTTAGATATACTAGCTCTTGACTGACGTTGCTAGAGCATAGATTCATATTGTACATGTTTTGTGAATGTAGGACGAATAACGCACATCAAGCTCCGTACACATATTCTTGGAATATTACCCCAAAACCGCAGGTGTCTGGAATTATATACGAATTAGTTTCAAATTCAGTTTAAACATTAAACGAAATTGCATGACTTTCACTAATGTAGTCAAAAGGCTGTCAGATTATGCCTCGAATACTGTTTGATAATAACCCACTTCGAATGCATCTCGAAAGATTTTAACAAAAATGAAAACATTAATATTGCAGATGCTCCACAAAAGTGGTGATATAGATAATACTATGTTAACGTGATTGTGTACTTGAAATTATCCGACGAGTTGAAGAAAGGTTTACATGGCAAGGCTTGCCGAGAATACGTGGTTCGGTGTTCCCAACAACTTTATGCTGTTTTCATTATCGAATATGGTATGGTATTATATAGTTCTAACACTGAATTAGATTTGCATTGAGTAAACATAAACAAGGCACTACGACTTTGCGCTATTTCAAAGGCTTATACCACAAAGTTCATCCGTTCAAGTGTATTGATAGCAATTTATAAAACAGTTTCAAGCAATAACAAACTTAATACACCGCTTAATTTAGCAGCGGAATATTCAACTATGTATCACGTTAAGCGTATTTTATATTGCGAAACTTATGTTATGTGTTTAAAAACTTCCATTGTTTTTCACAAGCCTGTTATAAAACAAATGCAGTTTGAACAAAGCTCTAAAACATGAATAAAATGCTCTATACCACTGGCTAAATTGTGTATGATTTGCGTTTATATAAAATAATATATGAAACTTAATTAATATTGATACGTGGTCAAGAATATGATCGCATTTATTTTACTGACGTGTTTGGGCATATTTTTTGTGCCAAATACATGTGAGGTCGTATTTATTGTCTCAATACGCTTTTCTATGTTGTTAACAGTGGATCGTATCGAACTTAAAACAGGCACAAGAAACAAAACACGTATAAATAATGTCAATATCGTTTACTAGTCGTATTGATTTATTGCATTATACAACCTTTAATTTTTTATTTTGTCTGTTTGCTAAATTTTTTATTGTATCTTTAATATGCTTAAGTTGATATAATAATTAATACTCATATACATACATTTGTAAGTAATTATAGAATAAAAAGCGGCGAAAAACAAACACCAAAAGTATTTACGTTTGTTTCGAGAGTCGTTCAAAATGTTGTGCTATTTATTGACGAAGCGGTATAGAATTGAAATAAACGTATCTTAAAATAAACAACGCTAAACATCATAATAAATGTGAAATACCACTAATCAAAATTGCTTATATTACGAGCATTAACATAGCAATATTGCCAAAAAAGCACGCACGCACACAGGTACGCACATACTTTTCATACACATAGTGAAAATAACCAAAATATGTATAGTAATTATATTTAAAAATTAAAGAATACACAAATACACATTCGACATCTTTATAAAAAATGGCAATGGTGACCCTAAAGCGCTCATCAGAGTTCATTTACGCCAATGGTTCAAGACTTGACAAGATGCTCGAGTGCTTGACCACACTTGACCCAAATGTAAATATCTCTTTCACACTATAAAGAAAAGTAGTCTGACCAAGTTTCCTACAGATTAAGTCAAACATGTGGCGTTTAGAGTTAACAAGGGGTTTCTAACATTTGACCTGGTGACCTAGTTTTGGCATGCACGTGGCCCAGAGTTGAACTCGGCCTGCATTAAGTCAAGATAATTATTTAACCAATTCTCATTCAGATTGAGACATATATGTAGCCTCCAAAGTGGTAACAATGTTTTTTAAAGATATTGTCTTAATGAACAATCTGACTACTTTTCATCAAGATTGAGGCATATATGTTGCCTCTAGAGTGATAACGCGTTTTTTTTTTTAAAGATTTGGCCTTATTTGGATTTGACTTAGTTTTTAAATGCATCGGACCCTGATTCCAAATCTGCTAAGATATTGTTTACATTTTTAACGAAATTCGTCAAGATTTGATGACCTCTTTAGTGGTAACCATATTAACGTTGACGACGCATCACACACACCGTCAACCGGACGCAGATAGAAGTCGCAAATAGGGTAATCACAATATCTCACATTGAGAACTTCGTGCTCAGGTTAGCTAAACACTTAAGTTAAATGATAAATAACAACAATAATGTAATTCATTTTACGTTTCAAGTATTATGTAATACGCTGTCACGATAGGCAAGACAAATGCAAATCATCATTTTTTTACTCAATTGGAGGTTTAACTGATCAACAGCCACACGGACAACAATGAAATCACTTACATGTTAAAAGCCAGCTTCAATAAAATTGTAATTAATCATTGGGTAAACTGTAAAATCTATGCTTTTGTTATAATGGATCTATATAACCAAAAAGACCGCATTTCAATTTTAAAGATACAACACAGTAACAAATGTTTATGTTAACCAAGCATACATTTATTGCATGTAATTATTTGTATTCAGTAACATTTACTACACGTTTATTCGGCTTCAACGCAAATGTTAATTAAACATGGTATTCAGTAAATCATCAAGATATCCTTTATAAGGCACAACTCAACTTTGTTAAAGCTGAAACAACATGAGACGCATTGACAGTTTATAAATTGTGGAGGCAATTGTTTGAATGTAAAGTATTACCAAAATATTTGTTTACTATTATTATATGGTATTTATCCAATTGAATCCGTGGTTAAAAACGTGATAATGTATCGTGAATGTTTGTGCAATTTACAGCAATATGAAAAATTTCGTGTTGAAATATACAGAAATACACTCGGTAAAAATGGTTTTAAACGTTGTATGATGCAGCTCAGATTATGCTTTAGCAATTATCATATACTCTCCCATTTTGATAATTCATTAGGAATTACTACTGTGAAGAATATGCGTCAATATAGGATACTAATAATATATTGCACATTGCAAAACAAAGTTGATAGAAAATGAAGTACACGTTGAACTATGTGTATAACCCTGGACAGACCACTATTCATGCCAAATACACTTTTTCATTACGTATTATAAGTCTCATCAGAATTGGGACGCAACGTTACCCAAGTGAATTGGCAATATAATTATTTCGCTACAAAGTTAGTTATCGATACGAGATAGTTAAATACAAAACTTATTTATAAAATAGTGTTGATGAAAATGAGTGTGTTTGGAATTAAATAATTATCTGGAAATTTGCGTACTAACATTAAATACCAAAAGTGTTTTGTGTTTTTTTTAATAAAATTACAATTACTTATTATGTCATTGTTAACTTAAAACAAGTCGGTAATGAAAACAGTATCAATTTGATTATGCCTGTGCGTTGCTTTCTGCAAATGAATTGTTTGGATTCGTTCCAACGCCACTGGCGTCCCTGGTTTAAAAATACTTGGAATCGAAGAGCGGACTATCAATGCCTGTGGGAAAACTTCCAACAACGGACATCATGCGTTGATGCATTTCGCTCACTTCTTTGGCCATTTTTGACATCACCGACCACATTTGCGGATTGTCGGTGCTTGGCATACTGACGGGTTCATCCGCTGACTGTGCCCGATGTTGATGTCTTCCCCTCCATAGGTCATGGAATTTGGTCCGCAGGTCATGTCTGCCAACTTCCGCTAGCAGGCCCGATATAAACTCCTCTGCAATATTGGTTTGTCATAATTCTATACACTTTTTCTGAACCAGAAGCCAAACTGATTTTTAAAATATACAACCAAGTCATATCCAAGACATGTCGAACATAAACTGTGTAACAAAACCCGCTCGACAATTAGTTGATAATTAGTTGATTATATTACAGCAACACGAACATGACACATATAACAAACACTATCTGCATCACGTTTTGTTTAGGGTAAAAAGTTTTGTTTACGTACCATATGGAGGCACTATTTGTTTTGTCTGCATCTCTTTGTAAAACAGTCCAGCCAAGAAAAAAGGAGAATCCCGATCCATCTTTTCCTTCATCGCGTCACTTTCGTTCCACGTATATTTCTTCATAAGTTTTTGTTTTTCCTTGAATCTAAGATGAGGACTTATTTTTCGAAGTATTGCCAACGCTTCTTCAGTTAACTCTGGAACAACTACAATAAGGATGTGAGAATTAGCAAAGTTCTGAAACAAGTGGTGAATATCGGAATTTTACCTCGACTGTTTTGACACCATCTCACCAAAATTAAATATTAACAACGTAAACAGTTGCAACAGCAGATGATAAATTTAACTTCAGTATGCAAAAACCCCAAACATAATTCTAATAAAACTTTTTCAATAGAATTTGAATGTCAATGCGATCCATAGTCTTAACCTAAACAACATAATTCGCCATAACACCAATACATCACGCAGTAAATATGTTATATATAGTTTGACAACAATACATTGTTACGTAATCCTTAAAGGTCTTGAGCGACTTGTACGTTAGTAAAACATTGTCAATTGATCCAAATGTAATGTGACAGTATGCGTCAGAGAACAATTGTACCCTACCTTTGACTTTTATTTTCGATTGCAGATTCTGAACTGTTGCTAAGAGCTCTTGTTCTACCTTGTCTAATTCAATCGAGGCTAGAAACTGATATTTGTGCAGCTGCATTTCCATCGCTTTCGCAGCTAAAAAGTTCTGTCGCACAGCTGACTGCAGACCATGTTCTTTTTCCAGGAAGCTAACGCCCATCCAAGAGGTGATCAGTTCTGTATTCGATTTAACGATGTTCTCCAGAGTATGTTTACTGTTATGTGTCTCAGTAACTGCTGACAGGGACTTTTTAAATTCTTGTATACGGTTGTCTAATTCCTGGAAATTAATTGCTATGACATTATCTTTCTCCTGTTTCTGTAGCATTTGCTGAAAAGTATTAACAATTTGTTTCGTCTCAAGATTGTTTGCTTCTATTTGTTTTCGCATGTTTGCCATATCGTCTCGGATGCGTTTGTCTTCGTTTTGGATGCGTTCAATTTCTTCGGAAAGCCTGACCACCTCTAGTTCGGATCTTCCAAGATTCTGTCGGGCTGTTTTCAGCTGTTGGTACACACTTGTTAACTTTTCATGCTGCTCCGAAACAACAACCTGGGCTTCAACCTGGCCTGAACATGTATGCTTGTGTGTTTTTATTATATTAAGAAACATATATGACTACGAAAATATAACGACGGTAACACTACTGGATCATACCACACGTCAGGTATACTTATTTATTAATAGGTTGAAAATATTGGTATTGAAATCGTCATTTTACTTTTTGCAATAGCGAAAATAATACATAAAGACAATCTTATTGACTATTTACTTATATAATATGTTTTGGATCCAAACATGTGTTTAAACGGGACACTCACACAATTGCACATTTGCTAAACTGGAGACAATTATTGCAAAACATGTAAATGCTTCGAAGTTAACTTACCTGTTATATTGAATGCCTTATCGCCAATTTGTATAACGTCAATATGATGCGAATTTAATTCGGGAAATCTGTCTCCATTGGTCAGTCGCTTCACCATAAGCTCAAGATACTCCTCAGGAATCATGAATGTGATGAGTAGACTGGATGACGGTTCGATGCCGGCAATACATATAAACTGTATGGGTACGCATAGGGCCATTGACAGGCGTAGTTTAAGATCCTGAATGTACATCATATTGCTGTTGCTGAAGTCGATTCCTTCGACGTGCATCTTTACGTACTTGTAACCGTTTTCTGTAGTTAACAATGTCTAAATGTATCCGCTTTCTTTATGTATTTATCATCATAAAATATTAATTAAGTACATAAGTTTAACACCCAAGTAATCACCCAAGTAAATATGTTAAGCTTTTAAATTGCTGGTTGGGTTGTCACTATAATGCTAAGAATCAAGACGCGTGCTGTGTTATTATATGATAATGTATATTTAAATATAGACGTTTTAGTATATTACCAGAATAATACAATTCACTTAACTTTGCTTAATTTAGTGACGAAATAAACGACACTTCATCAATTTCCACAAAAGCAGATTAAATAAATTTGACATTAAAAATTCAAATCTTTCTTGATAATTGTGTTTTTATACAATTTTATGAACCCAAAAAAGAACAGTTCATAGTTGAATACACTAAAAAAGTCAAAGTGGTTTCATTTGACTGTTTGAACATGGTATTAATTCAACTAATGTATGTAGAAGTTATAAAAATGCTTATACCATCTGATAAGTTCTATAAAACGTACCAGGCTCTCTGGTCGCTGGATAACAATACAAGGTGTTTCCCATTGACCTAGCATAGTCGATGACTTTTTCTACGAGGTCCATCCGTCCAGCGACTTTCAGCAATATTTGCAGATACACCATGTTTTCCCTGTTGAGAAATTCTCGGTTCTTCAGAAGCCGGAACAAACTTCGTACAGTCTTGATTTCTTCCAGGACTTGGAACTGAATTCCACCAGCACCTGACGATTGAAACGATTATTTATCTTACAAATCCATCAATAGTAAACAGTACAAATACGATGCAAGGCATATAAAAATGTAAATGATGCGCTGAATGCTGCAGATAGCAAATTATCGTGCCAATATCAATCGGCCACTGATATTTATGCATGCATAACTAAAAATACCGTACTGGAAGCGAGGACAATCTATTTAAGCGCATGTCGTTAAGTATAGTATTATGTTCTCATTAAACTCGTACAACATATGCACGATAAAAAAGAATGCAAATATAGTAAACAATCCAAATATAGTTAGGCTAATATAAATGCCACAGCATTGTTTATTATATATACGATTATCGAAATAATGATTAACCTAATATACTCGTATCAAATGCCTCAACAAAGTATATTTATAAGCAACATCTTCCATTTGTACGAGACGAAAAAAGAGAAAAGTTGTTTGTCACAATATTTTTTCGATTTTATTGACAGCTCGGAGGCAAACATATACATTTTGTGATAAATGTCTTAGTTTATGTATACACCTTACGTTGATCATTGTTAGATGCAGATGTCGATTCGGTTGCTCTAGACGATACGAATACGTAATCGTTCTTTGTGACGTTACTACGCCAATGCATATTAATTTTGTTTCGCTTGTTACAATTTACAGTCTCGACGGTCTTTGTATTCCAGCTGTACAATTCGCATATACTCTTAAATTACAAGCACACAAACATTTACTTGTAAATGGACATCAATACACTGGTATAAACATTTCTTTGCAATGTAAACCACTATATTATAAACATTTCAGTTCCTGCGTAATGTGTAACACCAGTGTAATGTATAACACTACATCGGTATAAACATTAAATTGCCTGTGCAATATATAACGCAACGCCGGAATAAACAAGTAATGTACTACGCAACGTGTAACACTTCACCGGTATACACAGTTCATTACAGTCTGTGTATTGAACCAATAAGTCGTTCAACAAAAATAAACAAATTAAACAGAAATTGATATTAAAAGTGTCAAACTGGTACCTGAACACTGGGTTTTCATCTTTTCCAGATCGTCATTGCCAATATCGTCTGCAATTTCATTAATTAACTGATTAAACTGCCAATCATCAGGGGGCTGTGGGAATACCACCGGAACGCCAGCCTTTGGTATAGGTTTCTGGTACAGCTTGATGTCATGGTCACCGGCATCATTGTTTGAAAGACTAGATTCAGCCATTTTGTCGGATATGCCTTCAGTGTCGGCCATATCAGTATTCGTGTAAATGCCACTGAAATGTAGTACGTGTGCGATAGAAAGTAAGAACGCTTACAAGCAGTGTGGCAATTACGAAATATGTTAATGTAAGATTAAACAATAATGCTTAATTAAACTAGGCCTTTCCAGTATGGCACGCATTACAATAGTCCTCTGCCGATCGGATGAAAACACCCTTTCGAATACGAAATTCCCATTACCTTCTAATGGCCCTTTATTAGTTCATGTGAAATGAAGGAAATACACGACAATTTAACATAACACAATGTTTGTAACATTAACGAGAAAATTAGCTTCTGATGGAAAAAAAGCTGTACATATTACCGGCACATGGAAAGTCATGCGTATAACAGGTTTCATTATCATTTACTATATATAATTCGATAAATTGCCTTACTTCTTGTCCTTCGTTTTTAATATATGTTATCTGATTTTGACATCTGCAAACACGAAGAATTACGCCTATTCATTATAACATTTTATATATATACACAAATTTGTATGATTAGTATATGCATATATTGAGCACATAAAAGGAAGTATGAAGACTAAAAAGGCACAAATTATCGAAATCACTATTCATTAACATTTCAGTATATGTATATGTGATGCTTCAATAATCAGAACTATTATATTCATAAGTGACAGCGTGTTTAGATAAGTTAATCCTCCGTCGTATGATGGAAACTTTGCTAAAAATCCAGGTAAGTACATTGGTTACTTTGTTAATTCTGTAAAAGATGTACAAGACATATATACATACATTCTGTATATCATTATATATCTGGACACCCATGTCTGATTGATGTTTTGTATATAGTATATCCGTACATCAAACGAAACCCACAATTAGTTGCACACGAAATAAGTGAGTACTGCAAGTTAAATACATTCATAGGTCAAGTTATAGCTTCACATATTTGTGTTATGCATGCTAGATATTAATTTACCAGCCCACACATAAGATTATATAGTAACATTACATGGTATTCTGTTTTCCAAGTAATGACACAAGACAGTGCATTTGGCATATTAAAATATTGTAGTTTCAGTTAAAGCAACCCTAACTACAAATTAAGACTGATTTTTCAAAATACAATTGATTGGTGAGCATATAAAGCAGTTATCCCCGTCCAATATATTGACATGAAATTGTTAAAGATGTGTTTTTATTATACTAGTACATTGCATTGATCTTAATGTATAATGAACGTGTAAATTCAATGAACGTGTCAAACATGAATACACACTACATCATAAAAAGTGAAGATATATAAATGCATGCATTTAGAATAATAACACTTTCTGGAATAAAACAAGCAAATTCGTTGAATAACTATCCGTCGCAAAATAAATTGTGTGTGTGAAACACAATGCCCCCTTCTGCTCTTTGAAGCTGCACGGCAGCTGTTTTAGAGAAAACAAGGCCCATTACTTAGCCAAAAATCAATTGACCAGAACAAAACTCACACTTAATCTGTAAGTCATGTAGGTAGACTCAAAATTAATACCAAATATCAGCTTAATATTTGAAAGTGTTTTGTAAAAAAGCTTTGGAAAACGGTTATTATTGAAAACATTTCTTAGTCCAAAGTCCATAATTTCGTTAAAAATCAATGGACCGGGACGAATTTCACACTTCATCTGTAGGTAATGTAGGTAGACTCACGTACCAAATATCAGCTCAAGATCTGAAAGCGTTGCGCAAAAACATCCGGAAACGGTTATTAAAGAAAAAATGTGTAAACCAAGGCACACAATTTCTCCAAAAATCAATTAACCGGAACAAATTCTACACTGCATCTGCAGGTCATGTAGGTAGACACACATAACAAAAACTAGCTCATTATTTGAAAGCGTAAAAAGGCATTCGGAAAACGGTTATTATAGCGAACATTTCTAAGTCCAAGGCCCATCACTTCGCCAAAAATCAACGGACCGGAACGAATTTCATACTTCATCTGTAGATCATGTAGATAGACTCAGATACAAAAAATCAGCCCAATATCTGAAAGCGATGCGTAACAAATCTTATGAAAACGGTTATAATAGTGAAAATGTATTAGTCCAATGCCCATAACTACGCCAAAAATCAACGGACCGGAACAAATGTCACATATCATCTGTAGCTCATGTAGGTAGACTCACATACCAAAAATCAGCTCAATATCTGAAAGTGTTGCGTAAAAACACCTCCAGAAAACAGTTATTATAGCGAAAATGTATAAGTCCAAGGCCAATTATTTCGCCTGAAATCAATGGACTGGAACGAATTTCACACTTCATCTGTAGGGCATGTATGTAGACTCACTTACCAAACATCAGCTCAATATCTGAACGCATTGCGTAAAAATCCTCTGGAAAAAATGGTTAGTATAGAGAACGTTTCTATATCCACCATTGTCTCAATCTCCATGCCATGTCGTTTCTATGAATAGAAGCTCCTACTTTGGATTATATCCCTTAAATTATACCCCCACAAACGAAGTTTAGGGGGGGGGGTATACAGGAGTGAGCTTGTCTGTCGGTCTGTCTGTCTTTCGGTCCGTATTGGTTGTCCGCTGTCTAACTCAAGTTGTTTTCATCTGACCTTCACCAAACTTGGTCAGAATTTGTATCTAGATGATGTATAGGTCAAGTTCGAATATGGGTCATGCCGGGTCCAAAACTAGGTCACGGGGTCACTTAGTGCGTTTTAAACATTGAGCATGGTGTCCGCTGTTTTTTGTGAAGACAACAAGCAAAATATTCTGTGTCAATGCTGCATGTGGGGGTATTCGTCACGTCTGTGACAAAGATCTAGTTTGTGTTACTTCCCTTGTCAAAAATAGACCTTGTACCTGCCAAATGAAAAATACAAATTATCTCCCTTAAAATCTTACTACCTTTCTTGGCAAAAATTTACAACAGTTTTATGGCAATAATTTAGGACAGTCTATGGTTATGGTTATTGTGCATGACACTTGTTCTCATTCATATATATACACCCATGAAATTTCATGTTGATATCTTATATAGTTTCTGAGATATAGACCTGAACAGTTTAGTGACAGACGGACGGACGGACAAAGCCGATTCTATATCCCTCCGCGTTTGGCGGGGGATAACAAGCTTTTTCTTGTTCTTCCTGTACATCGATATTAGGTTTATTTATTAAAGAGCTGGAAGTTTTTGAGCTGGCACAAGAGGGTAATAAACAAATCAGATAGCCGGACTATTATCATAAGACTGACTTGTCACCAAAACGTTTCCTATAACAGCTGGTTAATAACTACTTAGCGCAAATACTGATACCAGTAACTGTCAACTCCCCTACTTGTACCAGAGAAAGGGTAGAGGCCGTAGACAATAGGTAATGGCCAATCTTTACATATAGTATGTGGCCGTGTTGGCCATCGAGTCAGCAATCTCCGGATGTGATGATCCAGTCATTGATTTGACACGCTAATATAACGAATAACAATTAACTACTTTTATATCAAAACAACTTACAGCGTAACAGCTGCCGGTGAACCATTTAGTATTCACATATGTTGCACAGAATTTCTTTCACACCCTGTTTGTATAAGCTCAAATTAAGCATATCAATTTTATATAAATACTGATAGTTTAACTTAAATTGAACACTACACACAAATAACTTAAAATTAAAAAAAAAACTACCTAAAGCGATATAACCGTTGAACATAAACACACTATAATAAAGATCTATGAAATAATCACAATCTATTGAAACGTTCAAATGATATAACATACATATTCAGTCTACATTTGGTTGCAATTTACCACAACCAGTGTTTGTTCAATCAAAACACATATGTTAATATGTCCACTAGATTTAACAGTTGTACACCGATCGATCGATCTATGAAACAGTCTCGTTCATGTCATGCATATCATTTTATGCATGTTATAGGAAGTAATTATATCCTTTGACACAGCTGTATGTTATATACTCGGAGTATAGCTCCATCTAGGATATAAATAAGCGTATAAGTGCAAATAATAATAAACGTAATTGTAGCAGCAAGTTCAGATATCATGTTATATAATTACGTAAACAGAAAAACAAAAACAAATACCAGCACTACGAGTTGTAAATACCATTGCTTATGTCGTAGGGTGCATTTGTATATTATTATTGTCGATTGTGAATTATAATCGGATTGTTGTTTTTTATTTATGTTTATGTTTATGTTATAAATTATATGAAATCGTGTCTGCATACATCGCTACATAAATACTGAGTGCAATGATCGTAAAACATACCAACACACACACATATACATTACAAATTATACAGGTAAACTAGTACATATAATACAGGTGCATTGATGTTTTAGGATAGATTACAAAAGCATAATTAATGACTTATAGTTTATAGAATAAACTTATCAGACAGCCTCAGAACAATCACATAATACCAACAATGACAAAACATAATGACAAGCACTAACCTGAAACAATGTAGATAAATATCAAAGATAATTTATTACATGAAATCGTGTCTGCATACATCGCTACATAAATACTGAGTGCAATGATGCACTCCAGCACCCACGAACCTCGATATATACAGCCACGGGCGAAATGCTAATCCTATACAAAGTGACATAACAAAAGAATAACGGGACTATCGAGAGAGTAAAAGATAGGGTCGTAGCAAGTATTGATAACCTAAGGACTAACTATTAAATTTAGAGATGTAACATAAATAAAAAACAACAATCCGATTATAATTCACAATCGACAATAATACTATACAAATGCACCCTACGACACTTAACGATCATACCTTTATGTAAGTAAACTGTTTACGCCTACTTACATGAATATGGATGCAAGAAACTCTGGACATACATGCCAAACAAAAAAGCACCGCCTGCGTTGTTATTTATAGAGTTTAGAAAGTTACCGCGCACTCATGGTTACAATTTGGGAAACCAAACTCTTGGCGCCAAAGAAACGGTGAATTTTCCAGACATGTTGTTGTACGAGTTATATCATCAAACTAACGATCGATCGGTTAAAGCTTCCAAATTGTCGTTTTAAATAGGTATGCTATATTTACCAGGGTAACTTTATACCATTGACTGTATCTACCTGATTGGAGATCGTTTTTGTTTCGTTTATGACTGCCATAGTCCCCTCACATAAGATCACTTGCATTAAGTCAATAAAGACGAACACACATTTAAGATTGATAGAAATCTTAAAAAACAATTAAACATTCAGTAATTTCTACCCAAATGATTTTACAAAAAAAAAACAAGACTCGACTTTTGGAATTTGAACTCCGACCATTTCCGCCCTGATGACACGACGTGCTAGAAATATGTATGTCTTTTATTGTTCTAAACATTATCATCTACAACATACCTTGCTGAATGATCCGCGATTTATAATTAAATATCCATCACAATTTAATTTATGAAACATTTTAGAAAACGTTTTGTTTTACTTCATTTTATTTGTTTTGATTAACGATTCGTGTCGATCGAGTTCATTCTCATCCATATTATATCTATAAATAGACAGCCGTTTTCTGAAAATAACGAACGGTAACTCTATAACACGTGGACACAAACTGTTAAAATAGCAAACTCCTCGCAGTGGTTACCTCCCATATGGGTTTACTACATGCTGCATACACAAGGATAATATATCAAAGCGCTGACGGCACTGAAGTTGGTCGCTATTGCATAATCTTACACGCAACTCAGTTTTCAAAATTATGTTATAGCTTTTTATATCGCAAGTTTGAAATGAACACAACCCATTTAAATTTATAAAGAGTGTGTCTTAAAGCACAGGTCGAGATGTGTTTTTTTTCTTTCAAATCATTAATAAAAAAGATATTTTAAGCTTCATTTTGGGAAAACAGGGCTTAATGCATATGCATTTATTGTCATCCCAGTACCAGAGACTCTCTTTAAACGAAAAACACCATAAAATCAGAAAGTATCGTCCTTGATAAGCTTGTGCACATTGCACGGGCTAATCAGTGTGCACATCTTATTTGACATGCATTAAGCCCCGTTTTCCCTGAAAGCAGCCAATATGTACATATTTCAATGATAAACTTGTCAATGTCGTCGCACAAGCTGTTAAACACTAGACTGGCTAGCGCGAACAACTAAATATCATTTTAGATACTATATTTGTGTAGACGGCTTTCGATTAAATAAATATTTGCATATTCGGAGTTGGACCGATTTCATCAATATGTCCTACAACACAAATTTCATTTGCATGTAGATGAAATGTTTTTTTTTATAGGATTTTTGAATCTAATATGCCAAGTACGGTGTTGTCATTGTGCGTTGTTATTGTGCGTGGTTGACATATTATTTATTTGCTTTGTTTATTTCGTCAGAAGCTTGAAAATGCCAAAAATGAATTCATGTTGTATATTCACTAATTAAAAACAAAATAAGTTGTTGGCCCTGGCATCTCATTAGCTCGCATGTCCACTATGGCACGAATGACATATTTATTTGTTAACGTTAAGAAAGACAACTTCTGCTTAATATTATAATAAGCGTAATAGAGTTATGGCTGTTTCCTCGAAAGTTAACAAAGCTACTTCTAATTAATATTAATCGTATTACATGTATAGCTGTTCGCTCGAATTATAGTCTAAAATACATACCAAATTGTTATATTAAACTGATTAATTTGAATACATAATTCGAAACAATGATGTGAAGATTGAAGATTGATAAGTATTAAGACACATGAAGATGTTCACTTAACTTCTCAAATAAACTGTAATACATACGGTAACATTGTCATACTTTGATATTAATGTTATTTACTTGTCACACATGTAAACGAGCTTTTGAAGGCTCTGCGTCGTTGTTTTCCAAATACGATCCCTGAAATGTGTGTTCTCAACTCTTGTTGAATTGCTTGATGGATGTTGTACTCAAACATATACAGCTGTATGATTTAAATTTCTTGGTGATAATTAAGAAAGGAACAGTAGCTGAAACGCATTTGGTGTAATTATTGCCTTTATCTGATGAGAAGATAAATATGATATTTTTGTTGAAGCAACTTACTGGTAGATTAGTCAGCGTCCAAACCTGTAATATGGTGTCTATGACACGTCTACTTCATGATGCATGTATATGTTATGTGTATGATTTGTTATAACCGTATGGGGTGTTCAGCGTATAGAAAGTACTTTGTCGCAGCTCCCTCGTGAGGACGGGTTCATCTGGTTCCCACATGACACTCAACTCTCACTTCTGGTTCCGGGACATTGACCCAACCACATTCTGGTAAATGTCTATGCTCGCATGCTAAACAACGTGATAGGGCTGACACGTTTTGTACGACCAGCTGCATGTTCTTAGAGACAAGACGAGCGCCGCAAAAAATTACACAAGCCAAGTGATTGGCAATGAAGACGACAAGAATACAGAATAAGAAGCCGGATCGGTCTGAGCCCAAAATAACAACGACCGCGTACTCCACTGCCAGTATTCAGGTGGATGCGACCAGATAGCTACTGGAGTTAACCCATTGATCAAGATTTTAACAAAGGGAACGTAAGAAATTCCATGCGTGCGGATAGATCCACGTACCTACCCTGGAGCTGAAGCTCTACCGCTGGGACATCATCACACTAGCCGATATCAGGCGGCTAGGCTTCGGAGAAACATCAACAGACAAATGGCACAACATATAGTTTAGCGAGGAGGATTCCAATCATCACCACGGAGTTGCTATCATCGTTAGGAAGGAGGTTGTGAACAGCGTCATCAGTTTCACCCCAGTCTCCAGAAGGCTCATATCCATCCGTATCTAAGCGATACTCAACAACTCAACATCATCAAGGTCTTCGCACCAACATCAGACCACGGAAAAGAGCAGTTCGAAACGTTTTATTAAGAGTTAGAGCGCATTGTAGCCGAATTCCCGAAGAAAGACGTACTCATCGTGCAAGGCGACTGGAATGCCCAGGTTGGACCAGACACCTACTAAGACAGGTCAGAGACAGTAGGTAGATTTGGCATAGGAGTGACCCACGACAGAGGGCTGAAACATTTTGAGTTCTCTGGATGCCAGTAACTCACCCTTGCCAACACGCTGCACCAACACAAACCATCGTACTGGCATGCTCCAAATGGGAAAATACACAACCAAATCGATTTTATACTGGCGATGCAACGGTTCAAGTCCAGCATCAACAGGGCGAACAGAAGAACGTTTCCTGGTGCAGATATTGACATTGACCATACCTTGGTTCTCAAAACCATTAAGCTGAAGCCAAAAGACAAGCGCATCACCAACATCTCTTGCATTTGATTTGACTTGGAGGAACTGAAATATCCAGAGAGAGCAAAGTCATTTCAAGCACAGAAATGTGGCAATTTGCAGTGATGACCATCGTACACTACGAAATTGAAACCGTCATCAACTACATCAATGAAGTCCTGCTGTCATCTGCCGAAGAAGGTCTTGGGAGAGAGAGGGAATGAAGAACAGGCCATGGGTGACGACCCAGATTATAGATCTTGTTCAATAAAATAAAAGAGCTGCGGCATGAGAAGTATACAAGTCATGACTCTAGGACAGAATACCTGAAAGTGATCAGTAAGGTGAGGAAGAATATGAAAGAGGCCAAGTTAGCGTTGATTGAGTAGCAATATGTCAACATTGACAACTGGATGACAAAAGGCAACAGTATGAAGGCCTACAGCACCCTTTAGATCCGTTAACAGTCAGCTCAAGGCCAGTGTAATAGCAGACGCGGATTTGAACTTTCTTGGAGTCTTGAACAGGTGGCCCGAATACCGCGGCGACCGTTACACCTGTGCGCTTCAACCAGATCCAGTCTCCTTCAGAATGATCCCAGATTTGAAGCTAACGACGAAGATCCAGTCTCTGTTCCTTCCTACTGCCAAAAAACGGCAACATCAAGAAGTACCGCGCCATCAGCCTTATCAGTTATTCCACCAAAGTCAACATATGCATCATTCTCAGCCAACTCAAAAGTAAGACCGGAACTGCTGGCGGAAGAGAAGTCTGGATTCAGTGCTAGACGGAGCACACATCTTCAACTGCAGAGTCATTATTAAGAACCACATGCAACACCGACGTGAACTCTTCAACAACTTCATCGACTTTAAGAAAGAGCTCGACCGCGTGTGGCATGATGACCTATGACAGGTTTTGAGAGAATTAAATATTAGCGATGGGCTGGTGCATGCCATCTTAGAATTCTACGCCAACTCCAGCAGCGAATTACTTCTCGATTGACAGATGGGTGACTTCTTCTGGACAACAGTGGGTGTAGGTCAGGGATGTCTGCTCTTCCCCGTCCTTTTTAACCTTTTCCTTAAGCAGATAATGCAGCGGACCCTCCAAGAACACTTCTCCTCTATTCACAGACATATTTTCAACTTGAGATTCGCTTATGACAGTTACCGCATGGGTGAAACCAGGAGTGAACTCACAGACCTCACCAAATGACTATGAGAGAGCAGGAGCATACGGGATGGAGAAGTCAACGATCAGGGTGAACAGCACAAACAACACCAGTGCAGACATCACCGTGAAATACTGCGTCGAATTCTTTGGACTCCATCAGCTTCCCAACCAAGCACAGCCTATACAAGTCCATCCTAGTATACGGCTGCGAAATTTGGACACTTCACACGGACTAAGAACGCTGGATACAGGCCTTTGAACACAAGTGACTACGAAGAATGTTCTCCTACACAGAGCACAATACCAACGAATACGTCCGGAACATGACAGTAGCACTTGTTGGCCCACAAAAATCGTCCTGGCAACCATCATACGACGACAAATGGCTTGTTTAAGACACGTTGCCATGCACTCCGTTTTGTGAAAGATTGTGCTCCAGGGCACGCTAGAGGGAGGTCGTCGTCGCGGCCGTCAGAAGAAAAGCTCGACGGACAATTTGAAAGAAAGAAGGTCCCAGCAGCCCACAACTGACTTGCGGGGGATCTCTGTGTCTTCGTCCCTCATTTCCCCCTCCAAGATCAGGCAGGTCAAGAAAATGATGATGGGGGTGTTTTTGTATTTAATTAAATGTTGGTAAGGTATATGTATAGGTTATAGACTATGTATCTGCTTGGACTTGTTAGGAAACAATTTCGAATATTTCATGGAGAACCATGTTCTTCCTCTACAAAGTTTAATTCTAGATAGCAATCTATGCGTTACATCCTAACATATATGAGTCCTGAGTTGTGGCTACATGATGTTGCTGAATCATCATGCCTCAATACATAATTCATTGATTTCGCTATTAATAATTAAGACTCACAGGTAAACGTTTTTCACAAATAATAATAATGTAATATGCAGTAACTTTTCAAGCCCTGTCTAATCCAGAAATACATGAAAACAATTCCATTTACAATGGTCTTTGTCAACTAGCATTACCCTAAATATCATCATTACAAAGCTCCCCCACACACATATTCACCGTTCATTCGCTGTCGCAGACTTTAAAATTCCAAGGAAAAGGAATATCGAACTTACGTCACGACTAGAAATATCTTAATTATGTACCCTTTAAACGACAGATATAGTGTTAGTGTTATGGTTAGCTTTTACGATTACAATATCGACGGTCTGTAAAAAATATACTTCAATATGAATTAAAAGTTAAGGCGAAATGTAATCCCATTAAAGGATATAATGAATGATGGTAATGCTAGTATGAAATTCATACACTGAGGTCATTACACTCAGTACTATTTCGAGTCAGCTTTTTATTGTAGTAATTGTACTCCTTTATGTAACATTATGATCATCCAAATGTGAATTTACCGAAAGGTATCATTTTCAATTTAGTTTACACGAAATATAATGCTAAAATTCACCTATATCATCCATAAGGATAATTAATGTGTTTGAGTGGTCGTTAAAATTATATGTCATATAGTACCTGAAAAGCTTAAGAAAGTTTGAACTAATTTGAAAAAGATTTATCTAAAAACACATGACCCAAATTGCCTTAAGTGGCATTCATAAAAAAAAAACATTTACACAATATGCACGATACATAAATGATGTGTCAAACTTTCACTAACACTAATGATTTTAGAGGGTAATATTTAGATGTATCCTTTCACATGCCTTTAAATCAGCCTGATAACCAGGTAACATAATAACCCAAAAGTTATTAGGCTAGTTGACCACGTGACCTGGAATATCCGTCAGTCGCTGTCCGGTGACGGACTACTTTTTTCTATTAATAAAATACCAAATACATGTAAAGTACTGTTACCTTTGAAATTTATTTAGACGCATCACGATAGTTATCGTTTATATTTAAAGCATCAAACGAATCCAAAACGTATTTCGGATTGTGTGTTTGTCATGCATAACACCTTAAGAACAGACACTGGAAGTGTATATCGTTGTAACTTTATTGTTATTAGCATTGGATTAAAGTTTCCATTGAGGTAAGCGTGTCGTTTATACTAAATTTAGTTTTTTTATGACTCCTGTCAAAGCTTAAACAATGGCATTAATCTATTCTACAGCACAGTTTCAGCTGCAATCGATATTTTAGTTATCCAAATAATGTGCTACGTGTTATAATAATTATTTCCGATTATTTGTTTATTTGTGGCTCAATTTCATTTATATCCATTGACTTACACTGAATGTGCAAACCATTTTGTTCAATTGAATGTTCAAATAAAATTGAGTTTTTGTTTTGCTGTTGCATGTTTTTTTCAAATTCTTATAATAAAAATATCACATTCTCGATTCGTTTTTAATTTCGTCTCATATTTTCAATAGGAAAGTTTTTAAATGAACGGTTTAATTTGGAACTAATTTTTACGTGACACAACCGGTAGTTATTCGGTCGTTAGGAATGTTGCGTATATGTAGGGGGCACGACCAGCATAATTATTTTGTTATGTCAATTAATCATTTGTCTTTGATAAAATGTGTTAAAAGGTATAATTCAAAATGTTGTAGATCTAAATGTGACATGATTAATAGAATAATAGGTGGTGACGTGGATGGAGAATGGTTATCTGGCAACGCGGAGGAATTATCGGGTGAGCCGAAGCTAACCTATAATTCTCTAAATATTAAGCAAAATTGTTTCGGGCCGCAGTTGAGTCACAATAATAATTTAAATATTGTCCTAAATATAAAGCTGAGAATTAATTGGGATTGACGTCGAGTGTGTTAGCGACAAGTTATACATGGCGCAGAACGACGCAGAGTGTGATAAAGAGAATAGTCAGTTACGATTACGACAAAGAGAATAGTAAGTTACGATTGCAATAAAGAGAATAGTAAGTTACGATTGCGATAAATAGAATAGTAAGTTACTATTGCGATAAAGAGAATAGTAAGTTGCGATTGCGATAAAGAGAATAGTAAGTTACGATTGATATACAGAGAATAGTAAGTTACGATTGCGATAAAGAAGCTAGTAAGTTACGATTGCGATAAAGAGAATAGTATGTTACTATTGCGGTAAAGAGAATAGTTATTTTCGTTTGCGATAAAGAAGCTAGTAAGTTTTGATTGCGATAAAGAGAATAGTAAGTAACGATTGCGATAAAAAGAATAGTAAGTTCCGATTGCGATACGGAGAATAGTACGTTACGATTGCGATAAAGAGACTCGTAAGTTACGATTGCGATGAAGAGAATAGTAAGTTACGATTACGATAAAGAGAAAAGTAAGTTAAGATTGCGATAAAGAGACTAGTAAGTTACGTTTGCGATAAAGGGAATAGTTAGTTACGATTGCGATAAAAAGAAAAGTAAGTTACGATTGCGATTAAAAGGAAAGTAAGTTACGATTGCGATAAAGAGGAAAGTAAGTTAAGATTGCGATAAAGTGAATAGTAAGTTAAGATTGTGATAAAGAAAATAGTAAGTTAAGATTGCGATGAAGAGAATAGTTAGTTACGAGTGCGATAAAGAGAATAGTAAGTTATAATAGCGAACAAGAGAATCGTAAGTTACGATTGCGATAAAGATAATAGTAAGTTACGAAAGTTAAGAGTGCGATAAAAAGATTAGTTATTAACGATTGCGATAAAGAGAATAGTAAGTAACGATAGAAAAAAAAGAGAATAGTAAGTTGCGATTGCGATAAAGAGAATAGTAAGTTACAAATGCGATAAAGAGTATATTAAATTACGATAGCGATAAAGAGAATAGAACGTTACGATTGCGATAACGAGAAAAGTAAGTTACGATTGCGATACAGACAATAGTAAGTTACGATTGCGATAAAGAAAAAAGTAAGTTACGATTGCGATATAGAGAAAAGTAAGTTACGATTGCGATAAAAAGAAAAGTAAGTTACGATTGCGATAAAAAGACAAGTAACTTACGATTATGATAAAGAGAAAAGTAAGTTACGATTGCGACAAAGAGAATAGTAAGTTAAGATTGCGGTAAAGAGAATAGTAAGTTACAATTGCGATAAAGAGAATACAAACTTAGTATTGAATTCACATAAGTATTTTAACGAGGCTTAACGAGCCTAAATAACGAGCCTTGTCGTGTGATTCTGATTTTCGTGCTGAACAAAATACACTTATCTGTGTTCAAAACTTTCACGGGTATACTATTTATGCAATTGTGTCGAACTTTTTTGTCTTCTTTTCCAAAGTAAACAAAACAAAATGTCTGCAAACAACACGTAAACATCAAATAACGGTAATTAAACTGTGGATTCTTTGGCATGAACGAATTAAAACTTATATACATGCACTTTTAAAATAAATTCTCTTTTTTTTTAGTTGAAACTCGTCATGTTTGCAGATTTATTATTAGAGCTGTTTCGATTGATAGATTCACAACTTGCTTAACAGAGACATATTCGTATGTTGCTCGTTTATGGAAAAAACAACACTTAAATTAAGATATTGTTCTATTTTTTTTCGAATTCCGCATACATTTGTAGAATATTTGTAGAAAACCTTAATCAACTCACAATGCACTGTAAATATGTTTAAGATGTTTTTTAGTACGAATAATCGGACATGGACTTAGATCTACGAATATCCGTTACATCAATATTGTTTCATGAAGTGTTAACGACTTGGTAAAGAAGTTCTTTGAGGATCTTGACCTTTTTAAATTTTAAAAACATAACTTGACTTGCAAAACACCTCGTAATTTGACAAAAATGTAAGTATGTCGATTGTAACCGTGGGAATAAATTAAAGTGTACGTGTGTCCTGTAATACTGTTAGTCGCTGCATTTAATGTCACTGAAAATGTTTTTGTCTACACGTTATTAAAATATCCAATACATAATTATACTAGAATCGCAGTAAGACGTATCAACGAAGGTGTCAATATGACATTAAGCGACGATTTCGCATGTTATAAAAGAGGAAGATATAAGATATACTCATTATTGATTAACGGTTTACATGCCTGCATATGTTCAAACATGGTCACTTAAGTCTGTTTCTGTGATACATTTTCGAACATTGACATTGAGTTCGGTTTGTTATTCAGATGGACATTGTAACTAAATGTAAAACGTTCATCGTGTACCAAAGTTATTGTGTGTTACATCGTCGTATCAGTTTAAAGTTAACTAAATCCGTATTAACATGTTTAATGTTTGTATTATTAACAATATCATGATACTCGAGACCTATTTGAGAATAATGTCGTGGGTCAATGCTGTGTTACTATGTGCAGGCTGCACATGTCACATGCTCGTGCCAGTACATGTTTTACGTATATTACAATAATAAGTCGTTGCATGTTTCATCTAAACAATCATTTTGTATTCACGTGATATTCTGAATATTTGGTTCACTCAGCTATTACGATATTCTTTATATGTCGGACAATCAGGCGGTGATTTTGGAGCGCTAGGGAGCGCCTCGAAATCCGTTATCTAATTGCATCTGATTGTATTTGATTGAAGTATTTCGTGCTTATTAGTAGCCTTGATTGACAGATTGGTATTTATTTAGTAGTTCACTGGTTCAAACAGTGAAATTTGACAGTGAAACTTATCGATATTTTCACTGTTAAACTGTGAAATGACGTCGTTTTCATGACGTAACGACGTCATTATTTCAGCAACACTACAAAAATAATCACCTGTAAGCATACAATTACAAGAAAATGTGTTGGATTGGTTGGAATATCGATTTTAATTCACTTGTGATCATAGACAAAATATATTTTCGATGATAAGTCTGGAAGATAAATCGATACTCCACCAAATTGAACATATATCCTCTAAAGTATGAATGACAATCAGATTATTATTTTCTGACTGGGCTTTAAACTACATACACATATACACGTTACGTCATGCACACCAGCTACTGAATGTTCTTTTATTTTACACCTGTATTCACGTCTATTATAATACAATTGAAGTGACCTGTTCACAGATACAACACGTATAAACAAAGTTATTGAATGTGTTTTTTTTACAAACAACATTTAGTTTATGTAGAATAAATCCAATTATGTAAATATCAAAACCACCCATACTTAGTACATAATGTTGGACTCTAATTTATGACTTTTGAATGAAAAATATAAAAATTACATAGTAGAAATTAAATTTCATTCGAACACAGTGCAATTTGTGTTGGCGATTGTTTGAACACTCTTTTATTTATCTTTTTCTGTAGCAACGGTATTTTTACGCATTTTGATAAACACACAGCGTTTACTTAACTTGTTTTATGGCAAGTTGATTGCATCAAAAACAACGGGCAATTGTAACTGGTATGTACCGAGACAGATATCCTTTAAAAGCGAGGAGTACTGTAAGAAAGCATGAATACCAGTTTTGTCATTCTTTGCTCCTTTAAACTGCTTGTTTTTGTTCTCCGAGTGGCTTGAGATCAATGACGTTGTACTGTAGGTTTACAATACATATCAACATTGGGAAGCTTTTTACACATAGCAAGGATCATCATCATCAATCCCTTGACCGATTTGGCCGGACATGAGAGACAACGATAAAGAAATCCTCCTCCAATCAGGTCTGTTGTGTGCTTCTGAGAGTAATTCATTCATGGGAAGGGATGTCCACTATATTACATTGTCCATTTAGCTTATCCTCTGACGGCCTCGACGTCGACCTCCCTCTAGCTTATTCTGTAGAGCAGACTTGCACAGAGAGTCGTGTCCAAACGGAGCCAGATGTCGTCGTTTGGACGGTCGCCAGTATAGGCTCTTGTGGACCAACAAGTGTTGCAGTCATATTTCGGACGTACTCGTTGGTCTTGTGCTCAATGTAGGAGATGCGGAGAAATTTTCGGAGTTCAAATGTATCCTGCGTTCTGTGTCCGCGTGAAGCGCCCAGGTCCCGCAACCGTATAATAGGATAGAGACTACAAGGGACCTGTAGAGTCTGTACTTGGTGGGGAAGCTGATGGAACTGCTTGTCAATAACCTGCTCATTCTTGCCATCACTGCGGTCGCCATGACAAATCTTATTCGGACCTAAGCGGTACTGGTATCATCCTTGGACATGGTTGCGCCCAAGTACTTGAAGCTGGTCACTTCTTCTGGCTTCTCGCCGTTAATGGTAATGTCTGCACTGGTGTTGGTTGTGCTATTCACCATGATCTTCGACTTGTCCGTGCTGGCATCCATCCCGTTAGCTCCTGCTCTTTTATAGAGTCTGTTGGTAAGATCTTGAAGTTCACTGCTGGTGTCACCCATGTCATCAGCGAATATCAAGTTTGAGATGGCTCTTCCACCGATGGAGATAGCAATTGTATAAATAAAGAATAGTATATAAGTGTTGAATAAATATGAGTATTTAGAACGCGAGGTAGAAAAAATGAATCGTGTGTTAGCTGCTTTTGTTATTTGATGATAAAATGTATGCAAAAACTTACATACGAAATTTGTTTATGGACATAAACAAGGGAAATTAAGAAGTGTATACGAATTGCTCTCAAAATAATGTTTCTGGAGTTTCACTTGCCTCACTAGTGAAAATATTGATGTCATTTAAATTGTGCTACAACTATTACTTATAACACGGGGTATTATTACGATATTGTGGCTGTAAAGTTAAATGTTCAATATCTGATAAGGTAATACTCACTAACTGTTCTTTAAAAATATGTTTGTTATTAAATTTGTCTAAATAAAACATATCATGTTATCGTGGACAGGTACACAAGTGACCCTGTTCCGTTGACGTCCATTAATATTAGTCATATATCGAGTATAGGTAATGTTCGTTTACACCGCTTTGAGCTAACTTCCCAGTGGGCGGTTTGATGAGAAGAAATTTAATTTATGAATAATAATAACCGGTTTATAAGAAGTCATCTAGTGTATTGTGTATCTTTGATAATCGCATTCAACGGTCATGTTACATTTGAGACTGGTACATAAGTTGGAAAGTAAAACAGCATCCGTTCTTAGCATCCTTTATATTTTTAATATGAAATAAATTTCGGGTATATAAAGGCAAAGCAAAATAAGCCTCAATGAACTGAAGGATATTTATCCTACTTCTATCTTCGGCAAGCCTCGCTGTTTAAACATTTCTTCAACTCGTGGGATAAATTTAAGTAAACAACGACATTAACCTAACATTCTCTATATATTAATGGCGGCATGTAGAGCCCTTACTTATACATAATAATTGCATAATTAAAAATATTTACGCTGCTGTAGTTTGTACCTGACGTTTACCACTCGAGGCTTAATCTTACTGCAAACTAATGATAAACCTGTACGAGTCGATTACATCACGACTTTTAACACCTCAATCAATTTCAGGTAAAGGGTATTACACAACTGAAGATAAAATCGCGTCTGTGACAAACTGTGATTCAAATAGCTGAATACACTAGTCGACATTTTATTACACAAATGTACTTGAAATGGCGGCACTTTGTTGGTCAATAAAACAATGAATACACTGTATGAAAGTTTAGTATACCAATGATATCAGAAATGCAAGTATGAGCCGCGTTCTCGTGTTAAACCATTTGCGGCCATCGTAGCCCCAGCTCAACTTGCGCATTCACGCCGGCTGATAAGGAGATAATCTGTCCGCTAATGGGACTTTGAAACCTTGCGTGACGGAGTCGCTCCTGTCCCGTCTGGTATTTAGCTACGTTGGCCGCATATCTAATAATTATTAATTTTAATCAAATTTTCGATGGACGCGTCTCAACTATGGGGCACTCTCCAGATTTAGTTGAAACCTCTTTGTTTTAGCTCCATAGCATCAAAGCCCAAGTCTTATTAAGTGACTGCTGAGTCCGTTTCCAGCGAAAAAATAGTACTTTGTGTTTATAAAAAAAATCTTGGTACGCTCCCACAGTGGAGATCAAAACATCGCTCTCCTGACCGAAAGAATTTAAAAACAAACTGAATAGACTATGCTTACAATTAATGAAAGTCTGAATTGCGTTAATGTCAAACTGTTGTTGATTTGAAACAATCTGAATAGATTAGACATTCAATTTTTTTAACCTAATGGAATCTAAATTTCGATTGTGTATGTTGCATTTTTTTTACATCAGACAACTAGTGATATATTTGTATTAGTTGGTGAGTTATAGAGTGAGAGAGTGAATGATTGAGTAGGACTACCGGTGCAACCTAAGCTTAAACATAGTACATGATAGCATATGTTTGAATGAAGTAACTTAATTATAAAGACCACCATGTTTCATTTTACATAAGTATAAAACTATTCGTCGAATTGTAATCCCCAATAAAAATATTTCTGGAAATATATCCTCATATTAAGAAAACAAATACAGTTCAACATAAATATAACCATTCATTCATAGCCTCCAAACCCGTACTTGATAAAAAAAGAAGTTATGTGATTGGCTGTTAAGAATAGGTAACGCTATATGTTTAATGTTTATGAAAGAGCTTTCCGATGGAAAAGTTTGCATCCAGTGCGCGATTTCATTCAGGTGTATTTTACGTACACGCAGGGTTTCATATGAACTTACCTAGCTATTGCTTACATCGATATGACAGGAGTGCAGTATGAAGCTCTTTCGTACTTTATCAAGTTTTCCCCTAAAGTTAAGAAACCGGATAATCGTGCGTGGTTTTGAGAGATTGGAGAGGATATAAGTGGATGTTTAAACTGAAGTGATACAAAATGACAAGCGTCTCCGAATCAGTTAGGACTTAAACATGTACTTATTTAACACACTGGGATTACTGTATATTTTTGGTATACTCACATTATAGCCTTAGCAGGTTGGAACGGTATTTCAACATATTTTATTTATTTTTAATTTTGATTTTTTTTCCCACAAAATTGACTTCGGAATATAAAAGAGCAATACGCTTAACATGTTTGAGTGTATTATTATTATTATAATTATTATTATTATTATAATTATTATTATTATTATTATTATTATTATTATTATTATTATTATTATTATTATTATTTGTATTAGTATTAGTATTAATAATTGTTTTGTATGTTGATTATTATTATTATTATTATCATTATCATTATCATTATCATTATCATTATCATTAGCATTATTCTTCTTCTTCTTCTTATTTTTTTTAAATTATTTTTATCTTTTTTATCGATTATTTGGAAAGTTTTCCATATTATAGAACAAAGTTGTTCAATAAACATTTCTTCAAAAATAGTAAACATTTTTTACTCAATGCAATTTAAAAACCTGTTTCTATAATACTATAAATCATAGCGCGCATAAACAACTTTTCGTATAACCCGATGCGTTGAGATATTGCACTTGCATAAGCTACCTAGGAAAAAGACATTGACCAGGATATTTGATCTCCATAGTTCATTTACAAGGATAAGAAAACGTTTTATTACAATTGCGAAATTAGCATAATGCCACAATATCGTTTTAAATTCGTTGCTTAAATGTATTAAATGTTTATTTCGACATTAATTTTATCAAGTCAAAGAGGTTGTGTGTTTATTGTTTGTTATAGAGTACGTTAAATGGTTAAGCATAGGATAATAAACGAAAAAGTTTATATTGAATTCAGCTTGATCATAAAGGAAATTGGCTAAATACACTATGAATTTAAGTGGTGTGATGCTAAATTTGTGTTTAAAATAACCAAAATCGGTGTTTCCAATAAATTAAATGTAATGCATCTTAGCCATACGTATGTCTTTGAAGAGCTTT